>JASCZW010002133.1:0-116452 GCA_034211315.2 Aedes japonicus
GCCCGTTTGGAATGCTAAGTACACTCTGTCAGCGGCACAAAGGAAAAAAGGGTACTTTGCACGCAAAGCAAAATACCGAATGTCAGGGAAGATTATGCGGTCACCTTTTCTCCTCGCTCGATTGCCTCTCAATTGGCGTTGAAACGATGTATCTTTCCGGTGCAGCGAGAACAGATCGATTGCAATCGATCGTTTAGGCAGCCAGCGTGAATACGAATCATCGAAGTTATCGATTTCCAGTATTCAGAGAACCCATCACGAATCGAGCTTAATTTTGATTTTTGCGACAGCATTAACCTTTCGTATATCAATTACCGCGACGGGGGAGCAGCGCGATTTGTTGTAGGTACAGTCAAAAACAGGTTTGCATATTTTTTTGCTTCCATTGGTCGATGAGAAAACCGGTATCCATATCGATTGGCGATGATTAAAACTGCTTCCTTCGTTGAATATGGCTTTTATTTACGAAATGCATAAATGTATGGCAGTGAAATTTCAATTTACATGTCCCTTTGTCAAAATTTTTGCTCGAGTTTAACACTTATCAGACCTTAATCGAATCCCAATATTTCATGTTTTTGTTTGAAACAAATAAAACCAGTTTAGCGTTCGTCCTGAATTCACGAAGGGATAGCAACACACCCATTCTGTTTTTTTGGGTAATTGATTCTGACGAACTAAAATCGCCCTACCGATACACGATATGCACGGTAACATGCGTGTGTCCTTGCGCACATCCTCGTTCTCCCGGCTGGTGAAGCGGTCGAAGGCTGCTGCCGAAAAAAGGACACGGCTAAAATCGCTCGCTTCTTTTCAAAACGACGAACGGTCGAACACTGCCGCATACATATATCTGCAATAACACCATCAAAAACAAAAACAACAACAAGCTCAGTGACGTTGACGGTTGACTGTTTCACCTTTTGAGTGATTCGCTTATTGCTGGTATGATCAGTTTATTGATTTAATTTTTCTCTGAAAATTGTTTTCACTGATGATGGATGGCAAAAGTTGAAGATAACAATGGTTCGCGTGCAGTAGCGTAAAATAAAACCCATTTTGAGTTTTCAATGACCGGCTTTTATTTTGAATGTATAGGTGGACATTTCCGAATGAATTGAGAAAAATAAATCAGCATTCATGCTTATGAATTAGTGGCAGCACTGAGATGGGGACTTTAAATCCTGAAAATAGCGGTTGTCTATAATGAAATACTTGTATGAAGATTATGAAACGGATTAGTAATTTTCCTGCTGTTTCGCTTGTTCTTGAACGATACGCGGCCACAACTCGGCTCTTGCGGAAATAATGTTTCATTTCTTCTGTAGACGATGATGCCACGCAAAAAAAGTGATTTTCTAGACCTCGGATAGGCTGCCCACTTCGAGGATAGAAGCCCCCTTTCTTGTCAGCACACAACCAAAGTCCCACCGGGATTGGTTACCCGATCTTTTCTATGGTTACTCGTACCCAAGTCGGCACCAAAGGGATAGGAGTTATTGGGCAAGAGGCTAAGAACCGTATAGTGTTTTTTTTATACCTACATGCACGGAAACACCATTGGTTCGCACTGTACCCACGTATTTTTCAATCTAAATTCCGGAGCAATTTGCGATAAGGGCGAACATGCAGAATGTAAACAAAAGGGAAATGATGATTGTAATAGTGCAAGTAGAATTTCAAATAGTAATTTACAAATTAACGAATAAATTCAAATACAATCTAGCATACAGACAGAGAACAAAACTAGTTTCTGATTCATATATAATACTGATGGAAATCCGTTCGTTATTCATTGAAATTTGCACATTTTTAATATTCGCCTATCAATACTAGGATGTTGGATTACGCCATTTTCAATGCTTTCCCCACAAGTACTGGAAATAAAGGTATCGCCCTATACTATTCGCCTATGTTTGACATTTTCATAGGTTTCGCCTTCCACTTTTCGCCGTTGTTTTGATTATTTTGTAGGTATCGCCTTTTACTTTTCGCCGTTGTTTTGATTTTTTGTCAGTATCGCCTTTTACTTTACGCCATGTTTATGTTTTGATTTAAATTACGCCTTTCACTTTGTCAACAATCAGTATGGCGTAAATCACAGAGTGAATTGTTTTGATTACGAAATAACTCTACGCCCTTTGCAAAAACAGCATTTAATAAGTAAAATTATAGCACAACCAGGACAAAAAGGTAAAAACTCATGATTTAGATGTAATAATTATGCATTGCATTGAAAAAACATTTTGTTTATATTTTTCATGTACGCCCAAATCGCAAATTGCTCCGGAATTGCTCTAATTTAATGGTTGGAGTGAATTGTAATGCAACTCCGCCAGTATCACACTGAACGTCAGTGCCTTTATATAAACGTACTATGACAAAGTTTTTAAATAAATGTGTAGCATATGTGTTCATATCATTGCGAGCCAGGAACGTGATTAATCCATCATTTCACGGTGAAAAATCTAGCCGAGAGGGTCGCACGTCAAGTCAAAGAAAAATTCGAGCGTCAGATCAAACAATACTATCTTATAGTCCTCTGTCAGATTCAATCAGAATCGCGGTACGTTTGACTGTGATTTTTTTAATATACGTTTTCATACAAAATTTTCTCAGGTCTCAGAATCCTGAGCAAGATTTCGAAGGTTCGAAGTGGCGAAGAAACTGTATCTAACCAAAACTTTCGTGCAAGATGCGAAAAAAACGTGTAGGACTACACACGTACAAAGTCCAAAAGGCGCCTAATCGCGATAAACGGCAGAATACGGTAGGTAAAACACGTGCACGGAAGCTCTAAACCCAGATGTTGACGAAACCACATTGCCTCGGACGATGACACGTATGTAAAAGCAGACTTCCGGTAGCTTCCAGGGCTCCAGTTTTTCACTGCTCATCATAAATTCGATGTCCCTGAGGACGTTAGAAAGTAGAAGATGTCAAAGTTTGCCAAACAATATATGATTTGGCAAGCAATATGCTCGTGTGGAAAGCGGAGCACCCCATTCGTGACAACTGGAACGATCAATGGGCAGGTGTACCTAAAGGAATGCTTCCAAAAGCGTCTACTTCCTTTTCTGAGGTCACACAATGGCCCTACGATTTTCTGGCTGGATTAAGCCTCGTGCCATTACTCGAAAGAGGTCTTGGAGTGGTACAAGGCTAAGGAGGTCAATTTCGTGCTGAAGCATCTCAACCCTCCGAACGCATCGGAACTGCGGTCAATTGAAAAGTACTGGGCCTTCATGAAGCAGGCACTTCGGAAGCGTCCTAAGGAAGTGAAATCGGAGGAAGATATGAAGAACAAATGGATTGCCACGCAAAAAAAGTTGGTCCAAATGTTGTACAGGACCTTATGAGTAGTGTAAAGAAGAAGATTCTTGCATTTGGATATGGAATTGAAATTGAATAAAACAAACATGGTAAAATATTTATAACATGTTTTATTTTACTCCCTGAAAGTTTGAAGATGATTGGTCGAACGGGCAAATTTTACCGAATATTTGTGTATGTCGCAATTTGATTCCGTACACCCTTTAATAAAACGCTATTTCACGCAGCCAAAACCGCATTTCGTGCAATCTGTTCGATCTTAGCGTCCTTCGGAGTTCAAAGTAGACACGATTGCCAGCCATGAATTCAGAGAATCGTACTGTTTATGTGCGCGGTTGGTGCGATCCGTTCTGGAGTATGCTGCTGTGGTGTGGAGTCCGTGTACTGGAATCTGAACATCAAGGATTGAAGCTGTTCACGGCTTGTCACGGTTTGTGCGCTATGCGCTGAGGTTTCTGCCATGGCGTGATCCTGCCGATTTGCCTCCGTATGAGAATCGCTACCGCCATCTCGGAATGAACACATTGAGCAGGAGACGACAGTTGGAAAGTGTTTTATATATGCAAAAAGTGCTAACGGATTGTATAGATTCACCCAGTATCTTGGCTCAACTCAACAGTAATGTCATTCTCCGTAATTTTAGACGCACTGATTTTCTTCGGCTGGGTTTTAGACGCACCGATTATGGTCAGAACGATCCACTACGCGTAATGTTTTGTACGTTTAACAGTGTGTACAGTTTGTTTGACTTTTGTATTAGCCCTTAGAGTTTTAGACAACGATTGATTGGTTCGAAAATATTTTTTTAGTTGGTTTAGTATAGGGTTTCTTCACGTAAATCCTGTTGTCGGAGTGTTCCAAAAATGATTTCCTGGATTGGAGACCCCTCCCATCTTTGGAAGCGGGGGCTCTTGGATAAATGAAACAGAAATTTATGCATAACTCGAGAACTATTCAAGCAAATGGAACCAAAGTTGGCATGTGAGGGTTTTTGAAGGCGAAAAATGTTTCGATGATGATTGGAGATTCCTCCCCTCTTTGGAAGCGAGGGACTCTCAGATAAATGAAACAGAAATTTATGCATAACTCGGGAACTAATCAAGCAAATGGAGCCAAATTTGGCATATGGGGGTTTCCGAACAAAACAGCACCTATTGAACTCTAAGATCCAAGAAATAAACCAATTAAAGTCACACAATAAAAAAATGAATTCACAAAAGCTTTAGCTTTTAAAAAACTTTTTCCGAAATAAATATATTTTATGTGGGCATTTTTAGATTTTAGGGTATTTGGCATGTGGGGATTTTTAGAGGCGAAAAATGTTTTCATGATGGTTCGATACCCCTCCCTTCTCTGGAAAGGGATACTCTCATACAAATGAAACACAAATTTATGCATAACTCAAGTTTTAATGAAGCAAATGGAACCAAATTTGGCATATAGAACCCCATATTAGGCAAAAAAATGTTTCTATGACGGTTCGAGGTCTCTAGGTCCGAACAAAACAGCACCTATTGAACTCTAAGGTCCAAGAAATAAACCAATTAAAGTCATACAATAAAAAAATGAATTCACAATAGCTTAACCTTTTAAAAAACTTTTTCCGAAATAAATATATTTTATTTTCATCACTTCATAAACAATAAAGAGCTATTGAACACACCTTAACAAAAATCGGTGGATGAAGAAAGAATCACAATGGCTAGCTTCTGTTCTCTGAAATGACCGATTTGGTCCAAGAATTAGTTTAAAGAACCTATAAATCAATCATCATCATTTTTGACGTTTACCAATACACTTTTACGCACGTATCAATCTACTTAAAAATTCTATACTGCATCTATGATCATTTCTGGTGTTATTTATTTAGTACAAATTTTTAAATTTTTATAGCAAAGAAATTCAAAAATCTATAAGCTTAAATCTGAATGGTTCATAAAATTATCAATACTTTATTTGAGATTAAAAGAAAAGAAATGGCTCGTTATTCCTCAGAAAGGGATTTGTGTAGGAAGAAAACTGTTTATAAATTTACAGAACTTCATACATTAGCAAACAAAAGTATTCTAACAAAACTTATTACGAAAAACAACCATAAACCCACCAGTTCTGTTAAATTTTCAATAACTCAATTTCAAGCTTAGCAAGGCCCGCACCGGGTTTAGCAAGTATGTAATAATGATAAAAAAAATTGAATAACTCCACTTTTGACGAAAGTGAGTCGAAAACTACTTAAAATTGAGTCCAATGGAGTGGGCTTGTGCACACATGTGTCCAGAAAAATGAGAAATATTCACTCATGGTTGCATGGCATCATACCAGAAGCGTTTCGCGATCAAACGTTCGAGTTTAATCTTCAAAAGAATGCGCTTAATTGGGTAGAGGAAAGGCTTATAAGATTTTTTCGAGGATCTTTCGAAAGAGGAACTGAAAGGCGCCAAGTTGGCCCACGGAACTAATTACTTATAGTCATCTAAAAAAATTATGACGCCATAAACACAAAACATCAAAAAATTGTTTCACTTTACGATTTGTTTGGAAATGGCTTTGGATCATAAAAATACATAAAAAATGCTAGCCAACACAAATGTTAACCTTTTGATATCTATGGGAAATTTCCACTTATTAAGCACAAGAAAGAATTGCTATTTTAATTATGCCAACACTTTCGAACATTGAAACCTGGAAGAGCTAAATCGAATGAGTATTCACTCCAAAAGCAAATGAAAATGGTAGAATAGTAAATAAATGAGGTTAACACTTGTCAGCGCGATAGTGTTGCCGCTATGAATGTCAAAAGTAGCGCTGTTCCATCTTACACGGCGTTCCATCTTACATGCCTTTCCTTTAAATATAGCTATTTTTATTGAACACCGTACGGCACAAGCCAAAATTCCACCAATTAGTAGAAATGTGTTCTGGCTCTTTTCGAGCAACATCTACTTTGTTTTCACTGGCAATTATCGATTTCGCCATGGAGTTTTCATGAGGGCCAATGTCGAAAACGTAAAATGCAAACTCGTCCAAGTAAACTACCACTTCTATTGCAAAGGGAAACTCCTCTTCTGTACTATTCACTATGATTAAGTTAGCATTTTTGAGAAATTTGCGAAAGAAGCCATTGTTTACGTTTGCGACATTGGCCCTTATGAAAACTCCATGTCGATTTCTTCATTCTGTTAGACTGCTATAATTGAATAGATTATATGCAAGATTGTGTTGCAATTTAGCATGATTTTGTTTAAATGTTCGCTATGGATCGTAACTTGGAAAACAAATGAAACACAACAATTTGCTCCGAAAAATACGATGTTTTCGTGAAGTGGTGTAGTTTATTAGTTGATCAGTGTAAGATTGGAGTCCGATAATGGCTTATGTAGAAAAAAAAACCTTATGACATCATTTATTTTGTGAAACGCTCTGTGGATCAAGATAAGCAAAACTGCCTTTTTTCCGAATCATGCAGCTTTCGCAAGATATAATTGCAAAAATTGCAACATTTGCGTGTATATTGGGTGTATATTCTATTTATTCGCAATATTGATTGTAGAATAGTCCATCAATATAGCTACGCCAAACATAATTTTCAAAACCCACGTTCATGCGAGCTTTAATATTGGAAATAAGAGGTAATTACATTCCCGTTGATGGTTCGTTCGCAAAAGTGAACACGTATTTTAAGACTATGATTCTCTAAGAATCTAAAAGTTAACTGAAACAACTGACTATAATTAACACATTAAACATGCAAAGGGGAAGTCACTGCATGAATCTTCATTCAAGAATTTCTAAATAATTTGAACAAGATAACCTCAGAATCCTAAGTAAGATTTTCTGAAAATCCGAGCACATTCATATTAAAATTTAAACAGGATGAAAATGCGCGTAATGTTCCACGCCAGTTTCACTTGTAAATATAGAATTAGAGATTCTGCTTTCTACGCAATAACTTCGATTTAGCCGATTGAAAGCTGATTCCAGCTTGAAAGCCCTTCGGAGATTTCCCATCACTCTTGGAAATAAACCCTCATTGGTTATTGATTATTGATATCTGCCCAGTATCATTATCGCTACAGACAACAACGTGGACCGGCCCCAGCCCAAAATGTATCATGATTATTAATTGAAAATGATTTGATAACGCAGTGAGCTCACGTTGTGCTGAATCAATTCTCCCTGGATCCTAATACACGACTGTCAGACCGCCCGATTCCCTGTCGAATTGAAACGTTATCTCCCGGCACTCTAAATCAATTCCCAACCTGTCTGTTGCTGCTGCTGCTGCTCCTACTCGCACATTGTGGCTCCTATATTTATTAAGGCACGGAAATTATACACCATCATCATCATCATCATCATCGTCGACGTGCGGCAGCACGCGATCGCCCCCTTTGCGCTGCCTGACTCACTGACGTCTTCACATCATCGTCGTAGTTTTATAGGCGGTAGATATGCGCTCTTCATTCGTCAGTTAGTTCACCCAGACGTGTTGCTTGCAGCTCGTTCACGTAGAGAATAGAATATTGGACTTATTACTAACGTACGGTTTTCATCCACCCAAAACGCTATATAACTGCCTCGCACTTGTTACTATCGGTGTATTTGTTTTTATTTTGACGCTCCACTCCAACCTCTATGCTTGACTGCGTTCTTCTTCTCTGAAGAAGTGGCATGATAGGTTAATCGTAGACTACAGAAGTATTCATGCCTTTATAACAGTGGTCAAATTTGGCATCGCAGCAATGTGTGGGGAAATTTAGTGGATCAAACAAAGGCAGATACTTAGTATGGTCGCAAAATGATAAATCGAATGAGAGTTGTCGATCTTCCTGAAAACATATTTAAAAAAATATCTACCATATTCTTACTACGTTACGATTATAGCTTCTGTGCCCGAGCAGCAGTGTGGCATTGATGCAAACACGAGACCTAGGGAGGAAACCAATACGAACGTGAAGCGTCGTTTTTAACGCGCTTATAAACTGCTCAATAAATTCGAAAAACTCGCCAAACCTCTTCGATGCGAAAATTAGCTGGGCGGCGTCGTCGTCGTGCGAGCGTTGCGTTTCTTCTTTCGCTTCGAGTTTCGTTCTTTTCCAACTTGCTTTGGTTTGCGCTTCTTGGTCTTTTTATTTCACCTTCAGCTTCAATTTCTTGTGGCGATTCTGTTGTTTATACCCGGCCGTACCTACATGTGTATTTATTTCATTATTATATTTTACGCGAACACGTTTCGAGTGATCGAGCGAAAAAAGAACTAGAGGAGCGAGCGAAAATTAAATACTCGATGCCTTTGGTCGAACGGATTCTTCATGTTCAAGCAACAGCTCCATGTATAAATGTGACAATCAATGACGACGACGACGACAGACCACGATGAATTCGCAAGGATACAGAAGGGCCTTTAACTCGACCGATCATAAGAATAAGCATAAGAAATCCGAAGGATTTATGGTGCCAAAAAGTGCCAGTAAAGAAACCTGTTGTGCTGATGTACGTATGCCTCTGGTTGATGTGAGGAATGTGTTCAGTCGAGAAGAATGAAGTTGATCTCGCTTTCTGAACGTTTTGTTCTCAATGGGGATCCTAATGAAGCTTCGATTTTGTTTGTAGGAAGATAAACGGTGGAATTTAATAGGTTATAAATAGCTTACTTTTTTGCGGTACGATTCATATATCAAATTGCTTTATGTTAGCAACTGTGTATTCGAGGAATGAAATGAAGAATGAGTGTGAAATTGCTGTGTGTTTGAGAAATTTATATATCACACCATAGTGAGAGATTGAAAATTCACCTACATTGTTGTAGAGATGTAGATTTGTATATTTGTAATGCGTAAATGAGTGTCGGATTTTAGAAACTTGCACCACGTACAACCTACATTAACGATTACTGGTTCATGATCAACTTAGTATAAGGGGATAGAGGACTTCGAATTTTTGCTAAGCAGCTATTTTTTTCGTAATGGAAAATTTCCCGACTCCTTGGGGATTGGGTATGAACTTGCCGCACATTTTTTTCTAGAAATACTACCTATCATCGAAAGCTCACTATTGATAATGTTAGAAGTGCATTTAAAAAAACTTAGTAGGCAGTAAGCTAATTGTAAAATGCCAAGAAACTGAAATAATTGTAGTCTCACACAGGTTGGTATTTTCGGGGCAGAATTGGATGTATCTGAAAACAATTCACACTTTCCGGACGAAAACTAGAATAGGTTATATGAATGTCTTCTTCCAATTATTACATGTCGGATTCCGAAACTTCAACTTTCCAAATCTGGAAATGTGTCTGTATTCCCATTATCTTATATACCACAATGGGTATGTGAAGGTGAGCTCGCAATGGACGTTCTCCTCCGCGTATTCTGAAATGGGTTACTTTACTTCACTTCCAACTAAACGATGGCTAAAATTTTCGTTCTAACTTTTCTATAAATCCTACGTGGTAGTAAAGCAGATTTTTCAGTATGGGAAACATCATTATATTCTCAAAAACTACGAATTCATTTGGAAAGCGAATTGGAAAAAGATCATCCGGTTTCTCTTGAACCCTTGAATGATTGTGATAGATAATTCTGTTTTGCAACAATCTAGCAGAAACGAAATATCTACATACATTTTCAGATTGAATACTATCAAGCCCATACATTTCGACGTCGGTCGCCTCGTACATTAAACTGCCAGCAGAATCACCTGCCATCGGTTCATTGTAAGCTTCTAAAATGCTGCATTCAAATAGTGGGTGTTAGATTCAGTGGCGTATTATAAGAATAAGAATAGCCAAAGCAACGACCTAGCATTTGTTGAGATTGTTGACTTTGGAAACGAGAGTCAAGTTAACCATTATCTGAGTTGTGTTAACTTCTAGTTTTATTGTATTATAGTTCTTGTATCTTCATATAGGGGAGAGTTCAAATTCTACAAGCTCTATCTCAATCTAAATTGCCCTGTTTTTTGTTTTTGTCTGGGATGTTTGCACCGTTTTACCAGAATGTTATTAATTGAAGTTGGAAGATTATTATTAATCGGTGTTTTTGTTAATTTCAGTGGTGTCTCGTGGGCTACAAAACTGACTGTGCACTGGTTCTTTATCCTGACTCGCCAAAGTAATGAAAAGTAGAGAGAGAGAGAGAAATATTGCAACAATATTGTGCGGCTCATGTACAACGTTGCCACATGTAAACTCCATTTCACAGATTTCGAACCTAGAAAACGCCCCACATTGACACGAAGTATTCGTTCATGTATAACTGTCCATTCATATTGTTGGTTGTGATGAAAACTTGTTCATCAAAGTGTGCTTGAATATGTTTTCATCGATTAGTATAATCTCACCAAGTTCTGTTGTTCCATTGAATTTAACTACATTAAACTGTGAATTGCAATCCAATGATGGTCCCACCACGTAAGCCCCAGAAAGGTTTGAGCTAGACGGTTAATCTCTAAAATAATTGAATATTGAAAAGCAGTTTAATCAGAATAATAAACAAAGACATAACGATATGATTAAATTTTGAGGTGTAATTTCCTGAACCATTTTACCCCACTATACACCTAAATACTAAATTTAAAAATGTCGTTGGTTTTATTTTAATTAAAGTAAAAAGTCTATTAAAATTCAGGACGTTGACAGTAATGGAAATCCCATAAAGAAGTTCAAAAACTTTTGGAACAAACCCAGTTTTAACACATTTCTGACGTTCAACCAAACCACTCACTACTAGTCCAAAGCAAACCAGCATAAGCTTCCAACTTTATTAAAACTTAATAGAATAGATAGAAAATATACTTTTTTTTTACTCGGCAAATAAAATCCATTATGATCATTCAGGCGAAAATAAAAATTTCTTTGTGCCCCATGAAAATGATTAAGAAATTGACAAAAAACTTTACAAAATACCCTTTTAAGAGAGAAACTGTTCCAATGGCAGCTTTGACGTGTGTCTCTTTAAATCTGTTAGTTTTCCTGCTCGTTTTATGTATATAGGCCAGAGCTTAAAAATATCATATTCAATTCTCAAATTGCACCCTGACTGAGTCAAAATATTAGTCATCACGCACTGTTCCTAGCGAACATGAAGTGAACACAAATTTGCCTTCATGAATCTCTTGTGCAAGATGAGTCAACTTGTTTTGTGTTGCTTTACTTTGCTATCATTCGTTCGTTCCAGAAAGCAGTGAATGACGTTTCGTGAGTGAACTTTCTGGGTTGTGAGAATGAAACATCGCTAAATTTTTGTACTCTTGCATGATGACTGGGTTGGGTTGAATTTGTCCTCAATGCGTCACGCCATTCCAGCAGAAGTTTCCTATATCACTCGACTTTTACGGTGGCACAATATACTTAAAAACAAACATCAAAACTCGCGTGAACATCGCGTACACATACCCGCTAGAGAAAAAGATCAAAGCCGAGGAGATATTTGGTTGGATCGGATCTCGAATACGAGTGAAATGTTGTGAGATGGAGATACAAAAGATCTTTCGCGATGAGAACTGAAACGTTTCCTCACTCTGCGCTTTCATGAATTTTGAATTGTAGTTCGTACGCGAACTTTGTGTACGAAGTTCCTAGGTGATATATCATTGCACTGAGTAAAGAATAAACGTTTTTTGAAAAAGATTTTTCCAACACTGCACTGTGCACTGACTCGCCAAAGTAATGAAAACTAGAAATAGAGAGAGAGAGAAAAAGAAAGAGAGAGAAAAGAAAAAGAAAGAGAGAGAGAGAAAAAGAAAAAGAGAGAGAGAGAGCAAGAGCAAGGAATAAATAAAGAGAGAGAGAAATAAAAAAGAGTGAGAGAGAGAGAAATAAAAAAGAGAGAGAGAGAGAGAAATACAAAAAGAGTGATAGAGAGAAATAAAAAAAGAGTGATAGAGAGAAATAAAGAAAGAGTGAGAGAGAGAAATAAAAAAAGAGTGAGAAAGAGAAATAAAAAAAGAGTGACAGAGAAATAAAGAAAGAGTGAGAGAGAAATAAAGAAAGAGTGAGAGAGAGGAATAAAAAAGAGTGAGAGAGAAATAAAGAAAGAGTGAGAGAGAGAAATAAAGAAAGAGTGAGAGCGAGAAATAAAGAAAGAGTGAGAGAAAGAAATAAAGAAAGAGTGAGAGAAAGAAATAAAGAGTGAGAGAAAGAAATAAAGAAAGAGTGAGAGAAAGAAATAAAGAAAGAGTGAGAGAGAGAAATAAAGAAAGAGAGCAAGAGAGAAATAAAGAAAGAGAGCGAGAAAGAAATAAAGAAAGAGAGCGAGAGAGAAATAAAGAAAGGGAGCGAGAGAGAAATCCAAAAAGAGAGCGAGAGAGAAATAAAAAGAGTGAGAAACAAAGAAAGAGAGAGAGAGAGAAATAAAGAAAGAGAGAGCGAAATAAAGAAAAGAGCGAAATAAAGAAAAGAGCGAAATAAAAAAAAGAGCGAAATAAAAAAAGAGCGATAAAGAAAGAGAGAGATAAAGAAAATGAGAGAGATAAAGAAAAAGAGAGAGAAATAGTGAGAGAGAGAGAGAAAGAAAGATTGCACCAATATTGTGTGGCTCGTGTACAACGTTGTCACATGTATATGCCATTTTAACGATTTTGAACCTAGAAAGAGCCCCACATTGACACCACGGTAATGCCATGCCAATTTTGATCCAAGCTGTCCAGTAATTCGAAACATAGGTCGTTTGTAAATATGCGTGAATTTACACTCTAGAGAATTTTCCTGATAATGGCAACGAAATTAATAAAAGACACTTTATAGAAACGAGCCGGCCTTTCGGTTCTTGTTAAATTTGTTATTCCCTAAGCTCAGTCGGTAAAGGTGACTGGGTTCAATTCCCGTTCTGGTCTAAGAATTTTATGTTTCTTAACTCTCTTGGAATAATGGTTGTTCTTGCCACACAATCACACTAAAGCAAAGATGGTACCCGTCATCGAAAGCCCTAAATTAATAATAGTGAATATGCATTTGGAACATTAAGTTAAGAAACAGGCAAACCTTGTAAAGCCAAAGTTAGACTGACCTTTTTCCAAGCTAATACTGGAAAATTTATTATTTATCCATTTGTTGTAGCACTTAAAACTACTGTAAAATCTGCTTAAGAATGCGTTTGTCAAAGAAAATTTGATTTAAATATCCTTGCGCAAATTTAACTGGCAGAAGTTAGATATTTGAGGAATTTGTCAGCCTGCGTAAGTCCTGTTTAACAAGAATTGGAGCTGGATGTGTTGTTGATTTCGTAATGTGGATATTTTAATTTATTTATTTTAATATTTTCAACGGACACAAAGTGTATCCCAATGACAATCAACGATGGTAATAAAAGGACACATTAAAAAAAAAGGACTACAATTTAAGGGGGGATATGCAGTTAGAACGAGAAAAAAAAAATATTTTTGAAAAAAAAAATTCAAGGGGAAGTTTTTACTCAAATCAATCGAAACTTTTTTAAAATTATAAGTGTGTCCATGTAGTATACAAAAACATTTTTTTCAATTTTTTTTTCAACAATATGGCGGCCGTCAGAGAGCGTTGAAAAAGTCGTTGTATTTTGCTTGTGCCAGCTCTCCTGGTCGTTGTTTTGATCTGAAACCTGCTAACCCAAAAAAAAAATACATTTATTACATTTACAATTAGTAGCTGAATTGAACAAAAAAAGTAAAACCAAAAAAATTGCACTTTTGGCGAACCTCTTTTGAAAAAATCCACATTTTTTCTACCATTTTATCACATTTTTCCATATTTAATAATTAAATATTGCAATAATGGTAATGGTAATACTAAAACATAGAAATCGTATAAGTTTCAGCTAAATCGAATAATTAGTTGTCGAGTTATCACCGGTATAAACTCCGAAAATGCTGTTTTGAGAAAAACGCGTTGAAAATAGGTCTTCTTAGTCAAGCGTCTCTTTATACCTGCTGCGCGCAAAAAAGGCGTCTTCGAAAAACGATGAAAAGCAACACTTGGAGTTCGAATTTCGAAAAAAGGGGTTTCAGGAGCGTAATCTACAGGAAATTTACTAACTTTTTATACAAAAAAAAATGAATTTTTTGGTCATTCTAACTGTATATTCCCCTTGAAGCTAACAATCGCGATTGAGCTTTGGGATGAAAAAAAATAGTTTATGATAAACAATTTAAAATGACTTCTTTTCCATGCTGTATTACTATGCTTTTGTGATTGCACTGTGACTCAGACACCATACTTTGCTCATGCCTCATTATTTTAGAATGCACAAATTATGTTCACTGGGTTAAGCGCAGTCATTTAAAATACTCTATATAGACATAGATTTTTGTGCCATGCAAATCTTGGAAGGGTTATCCAAACCATACTTTTCTATCTCTTGATTCAGCGTAGGTTTTATGCAGGAAAAATGGAATCAATATGGGAACAGTTATTCTAAACGGTGTTTCAATCTAAATTTGATCGACTTAAACTTTCCGACTTAAACGCATTTCCTTTCATCGTGCATTAAACAATTTTACACACCCCTCATTTTGAAAATGTGTGCGTGTAGCATAATGCCTCTATTTTGATTTTGAGATTAACACTTCAGTTATCAAAATGTCGTCGAAGAAAGAGAAGCAACGCATCAAAATATTGCACGTGCATGGTGAAAATCCAAACTACTCTCACGCCAAGTTGGCGAAATTGTTTAATGTGGCTAAATCAACTGTTACCAACGTATTAAAAGTGTTCGGTGAACGTTTGTCGACAGCCGGAAAGCTGGATCGGGGGGGGGGGGGGGGGTGGTTGTAATGGAAAGTCGGAGGCCACAGCGACGACAAAAAGAGTTGCCCGCTGTTTCGAGCGGAACCCCAACCTCTCCGTCCGAGATATCGCAAAGAAGCTGGGAGTGGCGCCTTATACCATGGATAGAGCTAAAAAACGAGCTGGACAGTCGACTTATAAGAAAGTGGTGATTCCAAATCGCGACGATAATCAGGACGATGAAACTTACGTCGAAGCAGACTTTAAACAGCTTCCTGGACAGGAATTTTATACGGCAACCGGATGGGGAAAGGTGGTAGATGTTTTCATGCACTTTAAACTGCCAAAATTCGCGAAGAAATATCTTCAAGAGCAACGTTTACATTGCGACCGGAACCGTCAAACAGGAAATTTATCTGGGCGATTGCCTTCAAAAAGACTGCACAAAATCTTATGGCAGGTATTAAACGAAAGACCCGGCATTCGCATTCGTTGAAAAGGAAGCTTAGCTGAATATTTCTCCTGTATTCTGTATTAACTGAACTTGAAAAAGAAAAAGAATTTAACTTATTAATAAAAACTTTGATCGACTCACACACATCACTGTTTGACAAAATTTTGATCGGAACACCCTTTATATAAAAGGTTTTTTTTTACCGAGAAACTATGATTTTAAAGGGTTAATGTTTCTAAGATTGAACTTATTGAACAGTTTAAAATGCTGGTCAGAAGACTTTTGTGAAAAATCAATACAGATGGGTAGATAAGCCTTTGTCCTGACACATAGATGGCGCCACTAAAATTAACTCCACATGCTTTTCAATAAGTACCAACCTCAGCGGTCGGGTCATTAGTTTCTAAGATATAGTGTTTTGAGTGAAGTAAATAAAAAAGTGAATTGAAAATAGATAAAACCGGATTTTGTTTGTTCATTCATCACTGTTTTTTTTATGGGAAAAAATACTGTGCAAATCAAACAATCGATCAATCTATCAAAATCGATCAAAACCAACAACGACTTGATGATTCGGAGGAATGTTTGAAGCTGTTTAACAGCAATAAAGCCGAATTTTTGCGTCGATATGTGACAATGGATGAAACATGGCTTCATAACTACACCCCTGAACCCAATCAACAGTCGAAGCGGAGTGGACTGCTCGCAACGAACTCAATCCAAAGTGTGGAAAGACGCAACAGTCGGCTGGCAAGGTTATGGCGTCCGTATTTTGAATTATTTTTCATCGACTTTCTTGAAAAGGGACAAACCATCAACAGCGACTATTATACAGCGTTATTGGAGCGTTTGAAGAGCGAAATTGCGAAAAATCGGCCAAATTTGAAGAAGAAGAGCGTTGTTTCACCAAGACAATGCACCGTTTCACAAATCAATGAAAACGATGGCGAAATTGCATGCATTGGGTTTCGAATTGCTTCCACATCCACGGTATTCTTCAGATCTGACTCCCAGCGACTATTTCCTGTTCGCAGATCTCAAAAGAATGCTCGCTGGAAAGTAGAACTTTAGCGCTAATGAAGAAGTAATCGCCAGAACTTACCTTACCAATCAGACCAAGGCCGGTGTAGCCTCTGATGTACACAGAAGTTGTCTCCATTATAATCGGTCGATGGCAGTACCTCGCTATCTGCGGAGAGTCCACAGGTCGCCTTCAACTTGATCGATCCTCCTTGCTCGTTGCGTGCCTCTTCTTCTTGTACCCGTCGGTTCGTTTTTGAGAACCATTTTAATAGGGCTGTCGTCCGACATTCTTACGACATGTCCAGCCCATCACAGTCGACCGATTTTAGCGATGTGAACGATGGGAGGTTCTCCCAGCAACTGATGCAATTCGTGGTTTATTCGAGGAGTCCACGTTCCGTCTTCCTTCTGCACTCCAGCGTAGATTGTACGCAGCACCTTTCGTTCAAAGACAGCAAGGGCGCGTTGGCCCTCCCCTAGCAATATCCATGTTTCGTGGCCGGTCTAATTAATCTCTTGTAGATGGTCAACTTTGTATTTCGGCGCACTTTGTTCGATCTCAGCGACCTTCGGAGTCCAAAGTAGGCACGATTGCCAGCCATAATGCGCTTTTGTATCTCTCTACTGGTGTCGTTATCGGCGGTCAGATACACAAATTCGTCTACTACCTCGATTACATCACCGTCGATCTGAACTCGTTGTAGGAGGCTAACATTGTCTTCTCGTGAGCCTCTTCCCTTCATGTATTTTGTTTTCAACGCATTAATCATAAGCCCAAAACAACAAACACGACAATCCATCACCTTGTCGTAACCCTCTCTGAGATTCCAAGGGACTCGAGAGTTTTCCTGAGACTCGGACGACACACATCACTCGATCCATCGTTGCTTTGACCAACCGCGTCAGTTTTTCCGGAAATCCTTATTCAGCCAGAACAGACAAATGGTACGACAAAAATGGTATCGAAAAGTTGGAAGATCGCTATAATCGCTGTATCGCCCTCTAAGGCAACTATGTTGAACAAGGAAATTGAATTTTGCCAGCAAAGAAAAGTTTTTTTTTCAGTTAGGACAAAGACTTATCTACCCAACTGAAATTACAGGTCGCATAGATGCTATAAGATATTAAGGAGAGTTCTCTATCGAGACTAATTCTGAAACGAGCCCATTGTTTTCAAATACATTCAGGCGAATGAATACAATAGTATTCTGAGGACTGAAATTATCTCATTATCGTTGCAAGTGGCGATCTTCCGATTACTCTGGAAACCTTATCAGCAGCAGTTTCGATACTGTTGCACAAATTTGCCTGATAGATAACCTTCGCATTACACTCAATTATGAAATAATTTAGTAAAGCAACTCACGCCTATTGCCCGCAAATACGTGGTAATCAATCACACTACGATACACACACACTCGTGCAGAGAATACAAAACCGTCAAAGGCGACGTTTATTCACCTAATTAACCATATAACCGTTGAAACAAGCATTCAGATTGTGATTTCAATTTCCCCCCTAAGCACACAATCAATCCCAATAATGACAGCGCAGACAGCGAGGTCCAGGGCGGCGGCGATAACCTTTGGATTCATAATGACAATTTTTAAACCGTCATAAAATCACCAGACGCCAAACGCGCTATCAGCTGCTGCTTCGGTTGCTACAGAAAATCATCCATCACCGGCTTCGAATGATGCGCGATGTGTTCGTTTACAGCAGCTCACTCCATGGGTAATGAGCTGTAAACAAATGACTGGATTGTTGTTGTCATCAAGGCTGGAAACCGCACGGCTACTGATGACGGAATTCAATTATATGCCAATTATATAGATAGGTGGAAGACAAATTCCACGCCAGCCGCGGTGACCGGCGTATCGCAATCGTTGATATATTCATACAAATTGCATTAGGTCATGCTAATTATGCAAAACAAACTAACCACCGTGCACTCCATGGAATACCGTAGATCGGCCAACATCGGTTCCACAAGTTATACGTATAATCCAATCTATGCTTCTATAACTGCTCTAGAATAGATCTCGCCGATCTCTAACAAGAGCAGCACCGTTCCTCATTAGAGGAAGTCTTGTGGCCGCACTGTGCACAAACGAGCAGCTATTAAACACGACCTGGCCAGCGATGTAGCCACAGCAGCAACAGCAGCTCCAGTAGACCAACGACAGAGACATTGGCTACGGTCAACGACACCTAATGTATATTCTCTTGCCATCATGTAGGAGCGGCATAAGCCGCCGTTGACTGGCTGCTGCGTGGAATCTATGTCTGTCGGAATCAAGTATGTATCGATTGCCGGACGCGAGCTCTTAGCTTTTGCTGCGATTAGCGCGCCACACGATCGCACTGAATGCTACACAGTGAAAATGCCCGGCGTGATCTGAAAACCAGCTGGATCCTGTTCAGTTGACTAGAACTGGCATCAACTTTTTCAACGGTGCTCGTTCTGCAGGGCTATGTAAGATCAACAACCCATAGGCATAAACTACGACGACTTAGCGGTTGGTTCATTTTAATCGAATAGTCATCTACGGCGGTGCATTGGCGCACGGAGGCATTCTACGAGAGCGTTAATCGAATGATTGGCATGCTGCCACAAAGTAACTGTGATCACAACAGATCAAACAGATTATTTCTCGAAGCTGTCGTCTAAGATGGCTGTGACATAATTCACTGGAATTCATTGAATATTCGCCATCGCTGAGTTTGGGATTATCAGCACGCTAACGACATCATCGATCCTGGCAAGAAATATTACGAGATCGTCGCAGGTTTTACAGATGGAGAAACAGGTTTTTACTATCACAAAAAAAAATTGTGACAAAAAACAGATTCAAACTTATCTTTGCATAGCTTGCAAGCTAGTGAAATGCTGTTGGGCGGGGGGTTAGAGGGATCGAACCGGTTTGTCTGCTTCGCTGTGTGATGCAACCCCTTCACCGCGACGGACGACGACGCCACCAGTAGCCACCAGTAGGTATGGCGCAGAACGGCGAAACTCTAAATTGAGTGTTGAGTGGCAAATTGGGTGCACATTAAGCGTTAATTTACAGCTTTGATTAATTTAAATGAAACCTGGAGGTTAGTTTTTTCCTCGATCGGTGGTAGATTAGGTGTGAAAGACGACGAGTATATATGGGAATAATCACGAAAGTAGCTAAACGGCTCCCAACATGGACTTGTAGTTGGCGTATTAGGTTGATGAGTTGTAGCGAAGGATTTAGACAGTGTGGTGAGTGGTTTGATGTGTTGAAATCAAATCAATACCTTAAACAGAACTGCTTGGAAGCTCAATTTTAATGCTAAATTCAGTATTTCACACGGCACAATAATCCCACCCAATGAGCCAAACGGAGTGCAATCACGCTGAATATCCCCGTTTATACCAAAACTAACAACTCACCGCAATTCATCATACGCAGTAAAAGGTCTAAATGACCCGTCAATAACGCAATCTCCCCTGTGATATCTTTACTACCAAACTACACGGCCAGAAACACGCGGCAACCACTCTATTTTCCAACTCATCCATTTTATGACCACGATTCGCACCTTTTTCCCAGCTGTCGCGTCCGAGAACGACTGTATCCTATTTCACAGCCCACTACCGACCTGCCACGACGGCGGTGGCGCTTCGTTCTCCCGGTTTATTAGTCCCAACCAAGTTCCCAGGGACGGTTGTCTTGTTCTCGGGTTCGGATCCGTAACCTTTCGCGGGTTCTAACATCATCAATCATCTGCGCATCACCCATCTCGCTTGGCTGTCGGTGTTACTTCGTCTTCTTGTTTTCCTCTCTTAGATTGCCCATTAGAAAACCGGCATGCGTCACTGCGGCTGGGCCCGAATTATAGGTCAACAGAGAAATGAGAATACCCTCCGATCGTGGCCGTTGGCTTTGTATAATAAAACATATGCTACAACTAAGCGACCCCCGAACTCGAGAAAAACCTTCCCGAAATGTTTACCGCTCATTCGTGACAGGATGCAGACATGTAGACACAGTATCGGTTACGTTACGTTTCTAATGCAAGGGGAAAGGTATTGCTGTGAGAAATAGGCGCCCGATGCGTTTTTTTGCCTTTGTAAACTTCAAGAAGGGCTTTACCCTTTCATTCAACATGTCATTAGTTTGTTTAAAGAAATCTTACTTTCGAGACTCATTTTAGTGTTGCTTCATCTGCGACCAACGTGTATTAACCGAAAATATTTCCCAAAGACACCTAAAATTTAAAAAAAATGCAAGATTGCATTGCGATTTCGCAAGATTTTGTTTCATTTCTCGTTATGGATCGTGACTTGGACTATAGAGAACTGACGATCGCACATTTTACGTAAAAAATAGAGAGTCGTCAACGATTTTCAAATGTCATCCAATAATCCATGATTCCTTAAAGTTCTTTGAAACACAAAGATAACATTGAGCAGGAGGAACAATCAGAAAATTAGCTCAAATGAAGGTTAGTGAGAACAATTACATGTTCTGACGTATAATTGTAGTAAATAAATAAGTACCTATCTTGTATATGGCATACTTTACTTATCGGTTGTATTCGAGTGCTTTCGTCACTCTCTCATAAGTCCTGTGCGCCTTCAGAGATGCACTGGACCAGCCCGGAACACATCTTGGCCCGTTGGTTGTTTTTGTTTGGACATTTTTTTATTATTTCAAGACAAGTCATTCAAATCAAGATTTATTTGACTTAGCTCATCGTGGCATATGTTTCCCTCTTAACAGGAACACTACTGTTAGAAATACTGCAGCCAGCTCACGAAATGGGAACATCGATACAATGGGTTCCTAGTCATGTTGGGTTACGTGGCAACGAAGTCGCAGACCAATTAGCGAAGCTGGGAACGAGTCCATCGGTGACTGTACTGGATCATCAGATTTTCTACAAAGACGCAAAAAATTACCTGAAAAAGAAAAAGTCGGCACGGACTCAGGAATGGTACAAAAGTTATTCAGAAAAGAAAGGTAAACACTTTTACCAAATACAAAATGAGCTCGAATACAAACCGTGGTACTACGGAGAGGACATCAAAGGACATGAAGTACGTCTAATCAACCGATTGATGACAGCTCACAATTACTCCAAGGCATTGCTAGCCAGGATGAAAACTGTCGATGACTCTGATTGCGAGTTATGTGAAGAGCCAGATACAGCGGAGCACTCTATTATAAATTGCCCGCGTTTTAACAATGAACGAGCTGAAATTTGTTTTTAATGGTAGATATGCAATAGGTTTGCAATAGGTTTGTAGAAATATTTAAGGTAAAGGACACGAATCTGTAGAAACAGGTACACTCAGTAGCAAAAAAAAGCCGAGCAAAATTTTGCTTCCAAAATACGCGTTGTTCAACCTTTTGTAACTTTGTCAATTATCAATATATTTATAATAATTATCAATATATTGACAACACTATAACTAATGTATAACCCTTATGTGACCAAAATTTCATGTTGATGAAGTTTATAAATTTGAAGTTATCATAACATATGTGAGAAAAGTCACTTTTGACAAATCAATTTCAAAAATTCGTATTTCTGTGAATAATTTAGGTAGGATATTAAAAATTTCTCCATGGCTTAAAACAGTACAGAGATTAATGTGAACAAAATTTGAACTGTTTTCAGACAGTGGTTTGGACTACAGCTGGGGTCAAAGTTGACGTTCCAACATGAGTATTTCTCGCTTTCACCCGATATATACCATGTTGAACTATCGGTGCAAAATCAAAGCTGAGGCGAATTCATCTTATTAATTCGGCCCAAACCTGTATGATGACAACGCCTCGGCTTTATTTTTGCACCGAGTTTTGCACCATAGTGTTGTCAAAATTTCAGCCAAATATATTGATGATTGACAAAGTTACAGAAGGTTGAACAACGCGTATTTTGGAAGCAAAATTTTGCTCGGCTTTTTTTGCTACTGAGTGTAGTTGCATTTGTTAGTAAATGCAAACTAAATCTGTAAATGTGAAAATCATCGCAACAACCTAAAATAGGAAGAATAACAGGGCATATGGTCTCAGATACCGGCCCTTCCTTAGAGCAATGACAGCAGTCTAGCTCGAACAGAAAAAAGATGAAGAAGACGGTAAAGCCATTCTTTATTCCTATTTGAAGCTTGTGTCAACTCTTCGAAAATTCGTGTGTGGATTTGATTTTAAGGCGGGAATTTGGGGTGGATTTGCGTGGAATTGGCGCGGATTTGGCGCGGATTTACTTTTAAATTTCTAGTAACAACCCTGGAAATGATTTTTATGAAATGGCATCTTTCTAAAAATTCGCTTGGCCAGGAGTATTAGTGCACAAGAAGAAACGAATTACTTGTTACATGACGCAGGGCTGATAGCGCAGGGTTGGGATACCATAAATATGACTTGCTGAGTCATAATCAAGTTACTACAAATATCGATCGATCGAAGTGTGTTACTTGGGTATTGTTAGTTTTAACGTAAAACCTGAAATGATATTTACACTCTATCGATTACGTATTATAACTTGGTTATTTTCATGTAGACTAGTTAGACTTTTAGAAAACAAAATGCCAAAAAATCTCACGAATGCCTAACGGTTTGAGAATGGCATGATAACTCATGAAAATTCGTTCCTTCTCTAAATAGTGAGATTTCCTGTATTTTTCTATCGCCTGACGGCCATGAGCTTTACCAGCTCTGAGTCACCGAAACATTTAAGTTAATTAATCAATTAAAACACTCGTGCTTTACTAAAGATACACTTGTATAAATTTTTTTCATGAGGTCTTCAAAAATGCTTTGGAGAAACTACAAAGCTGCTTCACTGTGAGTTTGTACGAAATTTCTTAGCATAGTTCCAAAGGAGTAACCATACAGTGTGTCTCACAATAGTTGTCACCTTTTTTCAGTCTTGGTTTATTTCAGTTGGGTAATTTTAACAGCGGAATCGAGTGTATTCTTTTGACAGCTTATCGCTGAAGATAAATAAGCGATTCCGTTTCTTTCTATTTATTAGCTACCATAGAAGCCATACGGGAGCAAGTTTTAAAATTACATTTGCAAAAGCTTAGACCGTGTCAGATATTCAATAGCCACCAGCAGTTCGGAGTGAGTAAGTGTTTTGTTTTTCGTACCTTGAAACGGTTCAAGGAAACTGGAACTGTCCATATTCAACACAAAGAAGGTGCCAGACGAACTGCCAGAACGAAGAAAAAGATCAAATGTGTGAGGGAACGAATAAGACGTAATCCGGCCGTATCTGGCCGTAAATTGAGCAAACAATTTCAAATGTCCCCTGCTTCAATGAACAGGCTCCTTAGACATGAATTGGAATGAAAGCAGTAAAAAACAACAGATTCACGGGTTGCCGGACCGTAAATCGCAAGCCATTGTCCAAAGAAGCAGAAATCTTTCAGTTCGGCACGGAGACTGCGAGATTTTATTTTCATACTTTCAGGACAGTTATAATCAACAAAATGATCGTGTGCATGGCAATAGTCTTGCCAATATTCCAGGCGATAAACTAGCTGTAGAACGCTATCAGATTGTATCGAAAATCATGGTATGGTGCGCCGTTTCACGAATAGGAAAAGTTCCTCTTCTTTCCATAGAACCTAACGTAAAAATCAACACTGCATGTTACATCGAGCAGGTTTTGAAGAACCATCTGCTTCCTCATGCTTCAACGCTGTATGGGAATACACCATATTGTTTCTAACAGGACTCACAAGCGAAGAATGGCCTGCATCTTCACCGGATCTAAACTCACTTGACTACTTTGGTTGGGATTATATGCTTCAATATATAGACCCTACGAAAGGGCTTACTTTAGACCGATTCAAGAAACATTTGGTTGACATTTGGGACCAAATTCCTCAGGAAATCGTGCGTACTAGCTGCGATGGGTTTACAAAGCGTTTGTGCTTAGTTAACAAGGAAAAGGGCGGTAGATTTGAATTGAATTAATATGGTTTCTTTCTATAGCATGTATCTTTCAAATGAAAAATAAATGCTATGATTTGGTTGATTTGTTGTGCTGTAATCCCATTTTGTCTTAGTGACACTTATTGTGAGACACCCTGTAGAACCCTTATAGAGCTTTAGTGCTGATTATGGATGCTGAATGAAATTTATTTTGAACTTCGATTTGTAAAAAGAACGATTGGAAACTCTTTGGAATCTTAAGTAAGATTTGCGCTAGTTTTTTAGCTTCGTTAGCCGATAGAAATTTGAGATCCAACATGGTTTGAACTTCCTGAAACTTGAATGAATTTTTTACCGAAGAATGTCGAACTTCTGCTGTTGTTATTTTTGCATAGACTCTCGAAGACTTGTAATCATCAAGACCTTTTGAGCTTCTATTTCCTATCGTTGACACTGAATTACACCATTTGGGTATTTTCTGAACTTGTTCGGGGGAGAGATTCTATCTCGTGACTTCGTTGTGAAAAGAATGGATTTTAACAACTGCGCCGGGGTACTCCATCGTTCATTCTTCTTGTTTATAGCATTTTAAGCTTATTGCTTCTACAATTCGCTTATTCCTTGCTCCCAACAGATTTTTTAATTGCGCTTCCATAATTATGAATTCAGAGCTTTCGATGCCTTCACCAATGCATGAAATTTTATTATGTGGCAAAGACTATAATACCCAGGGAAGTCAAGATAATTTCAAACCCGGAAGACTCCCTGATCGGTAATCGAACCCGTCACTTCTGTCTTGGCAATACCGTATCTCCAAATTTACTCTGATTTTTTTCTCGTAAACAAGATTCCTTTAAAAAAGACCAAAGCAGGATTCGTTGAAAGTTCTGAAAAATATTAGATTAAAAAATATCAGAAAAATACCTCGAAAAGCATAATTTTAGAATCCTAAGAATAACTCGTTCACAACTCAAAGGAAATTTTCACAGCATTCGGGTCAGATTCTCAAAAATACTGTGACTTACTCAATCAGAATCTTACTTTAAATTTGGACACAGTTGAACGATTCTGCAGGAACGCTTCTTATTTTTTAACAAAAGGGGTAAACATTGAACACTCTCATACTTTATGTATTGAGTGTTGTTAAGTAAAATCACGAGACCACCGACAAATTCACCTTTTTCGTCATGATCGGCGATAATTCACGTCTTTTACTGGATGCTGGTACAAGGTTTTTACAAAAGATGCATGAGCACTGCTTTGTGAGGGAATCCCATATGGCATAAGGTCGTTTGGCATAAAGTCGTTTAAGATAAAGTCATTTGGCATAATAATAACTTGAGCTAAGCGGTCATTTGGCATAATGCCGTTTGGCATAATGGCCATTTGGCATACACCTCTTGCAATAAAATAGGATCCAAGTGGTCATTTGAACATAATGATCATTTGGCATGATGACTTTTGGCATAATGTTATTGGCATAATATCATTGACTTACACACTTAGAAAATTTTACAGTATTCGGTAATTTTTTACCGAACTTTCAACAGCTGTACGTTCAGCAATCCGATTTACAGTTATCAGTAAAAAAATTACTGGAAAAATGTTAAATGTTACCGAAATCCGTTAAATCGGATTACCGAACGTTCAGCTATTGAAAGTTCGGTAAAAAATTACCGAATCCTGTAAAATTTTCTAAGTGTGTAGGCTTTTATCTATAGTAATATCACAGACAGACGTTTAAGCAAGAACAAAATACCGAAATACGTTAGCATCGCTTGCTTTGAAGGTTATGGAATTTTACACAGACTGAGATTCAAGCTTGGATGGGTGTGGTAATATTCCCTTCTGCTTAAATAGGCTATTCTTCCAAATATGGCATTCATTATTTTTTTGGCGTAGACCCTCTGCGTCCTCTGAGTTGAACTTTTGTGGTATCATGATGGCATTCATAGGTTTCAGAGTAAAAATTCAAATGTGAAAATCAATGAATTTTTGAACTGACTAAAAGAATGTATGGTTTAGTTATGTTTTGCAAAATTCATTCGATACCGACAGAATCGTGATTCACAAATATGCGAATATGGAAAGTGTTGTAATATCACTATGTACTTTGTTAATTAGGCTGTTCTTTAAAAATTTCTTTAATTTTTTTTACAATCCATGATGTAATTATCATACTAAAAAAAATATTTTTCTCTATAATTAAAATTGATGTGTCAAAACCATAATCCCAAATAGGCTCCGTCAGTTGCTAACAATCAAATCTAATCTAATTTTCTAGTGGCGGAGACCAAATGGCATAACCTCGTTTGACATAATGTCATTTGCCATAAAAATAACTTGAGCTAAGTGGTCATTTGGCATAATAACCATTTCGCATAACACTCTTGAAATAACAAAGAATCGAACTGGTCATTTGGCATAATGTCATTGGGTTAATATCATGGGCATAGGCTTTTATCCATAGTGATATTCCTTTGTTTTTATTTGAGCTGTTCTTCAAAACATGGCATTCATAGGTTTTAGGGTTAAAATTGAAATTTGAAAATCAAATGTTTTTGTTCTCTGATGAAAACAGGGAATTTTTGGGTTGATTAAAAGTATGTATTGCTTAGTTATGTTTGGCATAATTCATTCGAACCGACTGAAACGTAGTTATCCCAAATGGCCAATATGGGAAGTATTGTAATCTCCCTTCTCTATTGATTAGGCTGTTCTTTAAAAAAAATCCTAAGTGTTTTTACATTCTATGATATAATAAATATACTAAGTTATTGTTTCCTAAAATTTAAATTAATGTGTCAAAACCATAATGCATAAATGAAATTGGTCAATGACTTAGATTGATCTAATTTTTTAGTATATTTATGGCAAATGTTTCTGATGAAACGTTAATTTAGAGATTATCATAGCAAATAATCTTCCTCCTTCGGTTCTAATGCCAAATGGCCATTATGCTAAGAAGCCTTTATATCAATTGGTATTTGGTATTTTGAATATAATATTTTTATTTGTGTTCTTTGCTTTATGCCAAATGGTCACTATGTCAAACGGCCTTTATGCGAAATGACCATTGATTATCCAACATCTTATGCCAAATGACTTTATGCTAACCGACTTTATGCGAAATGACCATTGATTATCCAACATCTTATGCCAAATGACTTTATGTTAACCGACTTTATGCCAAACGACCTTATGCCATATGGGGTAGCCCCTTTTATGGTAAACTGTCATTATGCCAAATGTTTCCGATGGAACATTCATTTACAGATTTTCATTCAAATAATCTTTCTCAAACTGTTCACTAATCAATGCAATATGGCCTCTATGCAAAAAGACTTTTACGCCAATTGAACTCTGAATGTCCAAGTTCTGCCAAATTATAATATTGTAAACTGAAACTGAAGCAGCTTTCATTTTACTATATTTATGCTAAACGGTATTTATGCCAAATGACCGAACATTTTCAGTTTTATTTCTTTGTTTTATGTCAAATGACCATTATGCCAAACGGCCTTTATGCCAAATGACCATTTATTATCCAACATCTTATACTAAACGACTTTAGGCCAAACGACCTTATCCGGCATGGGGTAGCCCCCACTCATAAACCTTTTCTGGGTATTTTCGTAACTAGTCCGGGTTTCAGATTCGAACTCGTGACTTTGCGTCATCATTGACTGAGCTCGCAGTGCACATGTGGACAAGGCGTCATTGCCCTTATGTCAAAAAAAAAACTTCAATCTCGCCGCTAGCTGGATTAATGCAGGCATTCCTTTTGTTCCGCGATGATCGAAGCACGGTGGCTATTAGATACATATTTACGGTGCAGGTCGCCTTGGTTTCAAACTACCAGAATAGAAAGGAATTCAGGGAAAAAAAACCCACTGTTGTGTCTAAGTTGCATTGGAAGGGGGAAAGTTGTTGTTGTTGTTGTTGTTGTCATCGTTGCCATCTATTCCCACCAGGCAGCAGAAAGAGAATGGGATCGGTTGGCAGCGAGCGGCAACTGCCGCATTTGTAAACACACCCCCCGGTAACCATTTATCTTCGTCAATAAAACTGTACCTCTCTCGTTCGGTGCTGTCAGTAGACACTTCTCCCGGGTTCTTGTTTTTCCTACTTTTTTTTTTATTCCAAGACGTTGGCCTCCGGGTGCGCGTCGAGAGTTGGTCAGAAACAATGAACGCAGCGAAGGGAGAATGCCTTGAAGAAGCAAATAATTGAAGGGCGACTTCCCCGGAGGGAGAACTTCGATGGAGATTAACTCGAGAGTTGGCGTCGAGTAAGAAGCACAAGAGAGCTACATAAAACTGGATAGGTATACAAGCTATATGAAATTTGGATTCTCGAATATTAAAAAATGCTATCCTCGTATGAGCGTGCGATACACAGCTAGCACAGGAAGGTGGCAAATTATTCTGCGTGTCTAGGCTGACGAAACGCGGCCTGGTGGCTCAGAGGAACCTTGATTGGAAGGCTAAAGGTGCAAAAAAAAAACGACGAAGCATAAGCAGAGCAAAACACAAACAAAATAGCACGGTCCTATTGGGAATTATAAAATCGAAATAAAATTGAACGTGGTGCACGCCATACCTACTAGACTCGACTAACAGCGCCTCACAATGGGTAAGTGGTTGGTATAATTGTCGGAAGAAGACAACAACAACAACAACCAAAACTATGCCGGAAAGAACATGGCGAAAATAAAAACAAAAAATAAAACAAGAAGGGGTGAGCGAGAAAATTCAACACTCAGACCTAAACGTGCTATCTTCGGAGAGTCGACTAGGCACCAGAATCATGAATGCACCCGATATTGAAGACTCAGCCGCGGCAGGCCGGCAGATATGGGGAAGCAAATACACACGACTGAAAGACGAATGGTTCGGAAAATTCGACTTTTCGAGGGTGATGAATGTGACGTGATCAACGGCGACGACCGAAGACCGACGACCGACGACGACACGGTCGCACATCTGGATCTAGTTTGCACCGTTCCGATACGGTGGTTTCGAGTTGTTAGAAATTCTCTTTGTCCAATCCAATAATCGACCGAAAAACAAAATAAAATAAAATGTGAAACCGGGAGTGTTTTGCAGATGGTGTGTTCGTATAGCAAGGGTAGGATGTTTTAAATAATAATAATGTATCGCCTGCTTGAATCTTGACTGGGAGAACAGTTTGAGCATTCGTTCTTCGTTGTCGTCGTCGTCATTTGTCGCCTAATTGACTTAAAATTGTGGCATGAGCATTTGGCCGTAAAATGTCATCATTTGCTGGGATCGTAAAATATTTACTTCGAAGTAGCGGTAGGATGTTGGGCAATCGATCAAAACTGGTTGTATGATGTATGGTTCAAATAATTTGGTTTATTTTACGCAGTAATTGAGTGGTGGAGGGATGTTTTGAAAGCGCATTGAGCCATTGAGAATGACTCAGGATAATTGGTTTCGGTTATTGATGGTTGCTAGTAACATCTTCTGAGAACACTCAAAAATGTCGTGCGTTTGGAGTAGTAAGAAAGTGGTCCGATCTTCGAGCAGACAATTTATTCTGGTTATTTGATTCTATGTGTGGGTCGGCCATACGAATAGTTAATCTTCTGAATGCAAAAGCCGGCAGAAGTGCTGTAAACGGTCATAACTTGTTTCAGAAGCTGAATTTGAATATGGTGTATAGTGAAATTGTAGCTCTTGTCTAATTCTACAAATTTGTCAAACAGTGCTTTACCTTAACTTTAAATCACAGTGTTCTATTCACTATAGTATTCGAATAATATGCAATGGTGAATATTATTTTACATAGTTCTATAATCCGGTCTTTTGTTCAACTTAGAGCAATACATTGTGAGACAAATTTATGGAAATAATCTAGCCCAAAAATATTTTGAAAGTCAGCTTCTGGAACGAGTTATCCGCATTGAGTCGAAATGACTATTTACAGTACTGATCGACTGTATAATTCGTCTCTGGATCTAGAACAGGCTATATCTGTATAAAGGCCCACCAAAATAATGTCTCGTGCCGAGTCTATCAAATCTAGGCACAGATTTCGAGTGTACACAGCAAAAAGGTCTGAGAATTACACGTGATGCAAACCAGGCCAATTTGCAAAATACACCAATGCACAGTGGTCCAAAATGCGAATTTAGCTGGAGCAAAACTTCTTTTGGTGTTTTTCATTGACACCAGGGTGGTTCTTATTTTCAGAAAAATCAAAAATCTAACTTTTTTATTCGCAGATATAAATGCATACATTATTGCAAAAAGTTGTAGAATAAATAATTTTTAGCAACTTTGATGATATAAATTTTACTGTACCTTTTGATATGGCCGAATTAGATCATTTTTTCCTCCGTACCTTACACGGAAGAAAAAAATTACCCATTTGAGCAGTTGCGTGTGGGAAGCCAATTTTGGGTATAGGTATGTTAACCGCCCCGTTGGGTATAAATAAATAACTTTTGAGTGAATTCTACCCAAAAGTAAGTTATTTATACCCAACGGGTCGGTTAACATACCAATACTCAAAATTGCCTTCTCACACGCAACTGCTCAAATGGGTACTTTTTTTCTTCTGTGTAGGGTGTCCCTATATAAATAGGCCTTTTTCAAATGTTGGTTTTTCTAGTTGGGGCAAACCAAAAACATATTTTCTGACAGCATTTAAAAGGATTTTTGCTATGGCATATCATGTTTGAGCACTGTAGATAGGTTATTTTTTAAATTTAGTAAAACATTTGAATAGGGCTTAATTTTATACGAAAATCGTTCATTACTCGCTAACGGTAAGAGACATCGCAAGATTTACACTTCAAAACGTTTATCTTCTCGAGTTATAAAAATCATTTAAAGACAACGATGTTGGCAAATCTGAAATAAAAAAGTTAGAGCAAAAAACTGTTTTTTTTCTGTAGGCACACTAAATTATCTAAGGAAAACTGTCCTGAAGAAAGTTTTTACTTCCGATATTAATGATGAGTAATTTCACTATAACATTCTTTTGCTTTTTTGATCATAGTAGCTCAACCGTTTTCAGTTAGTTACGCTAGTTAGAACTTGTTGGTGCACTCAAAAAAATCGTCACGTTATTTCCACATAAAATTTCACGTAACTTTCACCTGAACACGTAACCAAATCTTCTTCAGTAAAATCAGGTGAACATTACGTGCCAGTGAATTGTACGTGAAAAATCACTTAACAATTATATGATTTTCACGTAGAATGTGGATTTACGTGGAAATCAGGTACACTTACGTGAATTCCGCGTGTTTATTACTGGTTTTGGCAGTGGACGAAAATTACGTGCATTTCACGTGGAAACAACGTGACGATTTTTTTGAGTGTGAGATCACAGTGGTCACAGTGGTCCAGACTGCGAATTTAGCTGTAAAGATACATTTTCAGCCTAAGTTTCAAGTTTTAAAACAAAATTGTTGCTAATAACAAGGCGCTTCTTTTAGTGTAAATGAAAACTAGGGTGGTCCTTATTTTCAGATAAATCGAAAATCTATCTTTTTTATTTGCAGAAACTAAGTCATACATTATTCCGAAAAGTTGTAGAATAAATAATTTCAAGCAACTTTGATTGTAAATTTTTTTCTGTACCTTTTGGTATGAACGAACTAGAGCATTTTTTCCGGTGTCCCTACTGAAAAATACAGTGTTTTGCTCTAACTTGTTTATTTCAAATTTGCCTACAACTTTGTCTACAGATGATTTTTATAACTTGAAAAGATAAAAGTTTTGACGTGTAAATCTTGCCGATGTCTCCTACCGTTAAACGGTAAATGAACGCTTTTCTTATAAAATTACGCCCTTTCCGAATGTTTTACTAATTTAAAAAAAATCAATCTTCAGTTTTCAAACATGATATGCAAAAATCCTTTTAAATGCTGTCAGAAAATATTTGTTTGGTTTGCCTCCATTACCAACATTTGAAAAAGGCCTATTTTGTTTACAAAAACCATAAATACTTTTGTTTGACATACGATAGAGACAATTCTAGCACACCAAAAACATTTCTAAACGCCTTTTTTTAATCAAATGTACGCTACAATGTATGTTTACATACAGCAAGATGGGCTTTTTTAGTTTTTTAAGGTTTTCATGGCCTCGGGACCAAAAAGCCCCCTCGTTTTTATATTTTTTCTTGAAAGATTGAAATTTTTACATGACATATGAAAAAATTGGCGATGTATGTATTTTAGTTTTTTAAGTTAGTTTTTTTTAAAATGCTATATTTTTAGGTTCTGCTAATTATCCTACTACGCGTTCTCATCACTTGCAGAAACTTGACAACTTAGTAAGTTTAATATTTCAACGAACATAAGAACCAACCAACAATAATGATGTACTTGATGTACTCAATAAGGCGCTTCGCAGTATGATAAATAAAATTCTGAAGCACAAAACTTGCCTCAGACCGTTTTATATCAATACCAGTCGTAATTATAGGATTTATGTCAAACATTGCCAAGGGTTTTTCGATTCTATTACAGTGTTGCACGCCGGGAATGGATTATTCCCCTGCTCCATGGTGATAGTTCGTACGTCCATGTATTGTGCCTTGCTGAAATCGTTTCGACATATGAAGCTGCTAGCCTTTTCGGGAGACATTTATAGAGCGGTATCATGACTGGTTTCAGATGTAAATACCTTTCCAGAATTACGACGAGCTTCTGCCCTTGCACTTTACTGAGGTATTCTATAGCTATTAGAGAATGGTTTTAGTTTCCCTTTCCGTGAAGTTTCTGAATTCACCATGTGACAAGTTCTAACTAGCGTAACTGTGTTTCTTTCCGAACACTAACTACGGAACAGCACTATAAGCTGAAAAACGGTACGATAAAGACGAATTCAGATCATCAAAAATTGTATTTATTATTGCTCTAGAACCAATTGGGAAACAACTTTGTCGCAAAATTTGAAATAAAAACGTTAGAGCAAAAAACTGAGTTTATATAGGGACACCCTCAGCTACGTAGGAAAAATTGCTCTAATTCGATCATCTCAAAAGTTACCGAAAAATTTCTTTTGTCACAGTTGCTTGGGGAACGTTCATAAATTACGTCACGCAAAAATGACTTTTATACCCCCCCTCCCCCTTGTCACGTTTTTAGTATGGACCTTCAATTTTTTTGTATGGATCGTCACGTTTTCTCAACCCCCCCTCCCCCCCTACTGCGTGACGTAATTAATGAACCTTCCCTTGATGCTTTCTCATGTACAACTATTTCGAAGAATATGTGCATTTATGTCTGCAAATGAAAAAGTTAGATTATTTATTTCTCTGAAAATAAGGACCACCCTTGTTAAGATTCACTCCAAAAGAAGAGCCTCATTATTAGAAACAACTTTGTAGAAGAAAAGTTTGTTCCAATACTTCAAACTGAGACTGAAACTGTATCTGTCCAGCTAAATTCACATTCTGGACCACTGTGCAATGAAACAATGGCGCCAGATTCTTTTGCTGCCTTATCCTTTCGAATAGCTATGATTTGTTTCACCTTATTAAGTGGTCCAAAATCGCAGCGCAGTTTGGGTTTTTAATTGTTTCAAAATGAATCATTAAATCCGTTGGGTTTATGTACATGAATATACAAAAATAATAATCAAATCGCGGTTTGAAATTGCTGTTCGTTTTCAAGGATTGGAAGCTTGACAGTTGCATCTGCATCTAATCTATTTGTTGGCGAGTTCGGAATTCAATAAATCCAACGAACATTTCAGAGCAAAAGAAAGGCCTTCGATGGTTTGCTGGTTTCCGAACATCGACTTAACTCTAAAAGTACAAGGATTAAAACGCGAATTGATAATACGATATTTTTTCCCGAGGAGGAATGATCATTGAATTTAGTATTGATGAGCATGACATAGAGGTAAAATATAATAACAACAAAATGTTCCCACAACATCATGCCATTATCAAATTGAGGTAATGAAATATCAAAATAGTACCTCCGGGTTATTTTTTGATACTCAATTAACAAGCTTAATTATTCACTTTGAAAAAACCCTTTTACGAGCGTACTACTAATTGAAATACTCTTTTAAACTACCAGCGCAATCAAATTCCTTTAAACTCCCCTAGAAAATGCCTATCTTTTGACAGATAAGCTTATTTTTTTATAATCTATAAACACTAAAATGGCATAACTAATAGTCTTCCTATTATTATGTGCATGCCTTTGATCAAAAACAAAAACTCCATCATATTTCGCACTTCCCATCGATTGAACGTTTATCCATTACCCTGCCTTCAAATTTCTCAATATCATCATTGGCTACCACCACCTAAGATTTCTATTTCCGAATTTCACGTCAAACACATCGCTTAGCAGCCAATATTGCCACGACCTCCCGTCAGAAATAATCCTTTTTCGATTCCGATTTCAATCCCCTTCCAATTTTTTCACCTCAATTCACACAATCGCACTAATCCATCTATTTCACCACCACCGCGCAAATCGTTCAAACTCATCAATATAAAACCATGTCGAGGCAGCGGGAGGTTTCGCCGCCCCTCGCCAACCCTTCCTACCGTGGCCATCAACTATGCATTATAATTTCCAACACGCTGTAAAATGGGCGAGAAGCCGTGCGAACAAATCGCTATTTTCTATTTACACGAGGCAGCTCCGGCGCTGAGTAGTACCTATGAGCTAAATCAATTAGATCTCATTAAATCCATTCGTTCGCTCCCAAAACCTGAAATTTACCATTTGTAAACATCATCATCACCAACGCCAGCGCGGCCGCCTCCACCCGCCGTCTCGGATCCGACACCATTCAACATCAGCGCAGCTGGAGGAGGCATCCCATCTCATCAACGATCATCAAAGCGTGCAAAACGTGTAATATACAAAATCGGATGGCTGAGAGCTCTCGCGGTCTATTAGTCTCTGTAGAGGGATCAGCACCGCGGCGAAATGTCAATATTGATGCGCACCTTTGTAAGGTGATCTATTGGACAAACTCAACAAAGTTTCCCTAGTGGAACATAATAGATAATATTCATAACATGACTGTCCGAAGTTGGATAGAGCACTGTTGTTAATCGAGGTTGATCGTTATCGATCGCGAAGAGGAAAAGAAACCAGCACAAACACTATGCAGCCTCCGACCATCTCGCATTCGTCTGACCGCTATGAACCAAAACAGTTGTAAAACAATCTCGCCATACTACACCAACACAACCCGCACCGTAGTTTTTGCTTGCCCATACGTCGAGCAGGTTGCTCTTGGGCAGTGGTGATCGCATAACTACCTGATGTGTTGGCTACTATACTGTTCCACGGTGGTCCATCGGCGTCGGCCGCCCGATACAGAAACAAGAAATGCCGAATCAAGTTACTTCGGCCGGGGGCTCTTTCTAAATTGTTGAGCTGTAGATACAAAATACAACACATTCATGCATACCGCCGTATGTACAACAACACAGACGATGTCGAGGAGAAACCGCGACTACGCGAGAACACGTTGACAGCTACAAACGAAAACTACCAGCGGCAGCAACAACCACAAACAACCAGTCAATGCCCTAATACTATTATATTAACAAATAAACAAACGAACCAGCAACACACTATTTAGAAACTACGTGCACCGTGGAGTGATCGTGAACGGGCTATCAATTATAATAATAGGTATCACTGACACCGCACACCATCTACGAAAGACTACGACGACTTTTGTTATAACAAAAAGGGGGCCCGAACATTGCTCGGATTCTCGACAGCGGAGATGGAGCATGGTGTCAAACTTATAAATATAATAAATATGGTATAAACTTGAACGGTCTCTCGCGGCAAAGAATGAACTTCGTCACTGGCGAAGCGGGGAGAGGACGCGCGGACTAAACGATGATCATTTGCTGCTGCTAGGAATGTTCAGAATGTCATAAAAGACTTAACCCGGAAAGTGGTTTTATTATGATACACCTTCACTCTGTTCTCTTCCGAACGGTGATGGATGGTTGTGCGGTTGTTCAGGAATTGCCTGTTTTGGTTGTGGCGAGGTCTAAAAAAATAAATATTTATGACATGACATTTAGGTTGTTTACGTTGTCATTCCAATATTTCGTGCATTTTTATGCGTACTAATGATTTCCTTTTGTTTTTCTTCCTTTTTCAGGTATGTATTGACGTTTGAAATCAATGGATCGTACAACAAGATAAGTATTGATCGTAACAGTTGTGAATGTTAAAACATATATAGGTATATAAAGATGTTAACTGCAAACAATAAATGAGAAATTTAATTTTTTTAAACATTAACCTATGTTATTATATAACAATACATTTCTCGATAATCTCGTTTAAATAACAAGACTTTTTTGCGATAGATGGCACATGAGTTAAAAGTTCAAAAATTTCGAAATCCAAAAGTTTACAGAACATTCTCCACAGGTTTTGTTCTATTAAGAATAAAAATATTTTAATAAAATCGCATAGTCTCGTACAAAGGTTTTTTTTTTTTCAAATTTTCAAATTCTTTTCTGCTGCCTAAAAATCTTCTATGCAAAACTTGAAAAAATAAATAATTTCCAATTACAGTGTTCGCCACAAAAAAACGGGGAAATAGAGCCGTATGTAAGAAAATCCCTTTTTATAAGTCCTCTACATATCAGAACCTTTCTATTCACAAATGCTCAGTTTCTTTGGACCCATTTGACAAGTTTCAGACTTATCAACCAACGCTTTTCAAAAGGACGTATGTCGCAAATGTAAACAAATCGAGTTTTTCTTTCTATCCTGTCATTAAGAACACGCTTAATGTAGTAGCAATTGCCAAATACTATTATCAAAATTCCTGTCCGCAAAATTTCATATGTTACCTATCTGATCTTTTTAAATGTTAAGCAAATAGTTCAGATACCCATCACTGCAAACCGACGTATCTGCGCCTAAAAATTATAACTAGTGTATCTGATATGACACAAGTGCTAAACGTTCTGAAATACCAACGTATCCAACCGGTGTATGCTACAATCAACATGCAGGGTGGCCACAGAACCGGGAAAACCGGGAAAACCGGGAATTCTAAAAAAACCGGGAGAAACCGGGAAAAAACCGGGAATTTATGTTCACATGATTGTTCATAATTTATATTGTGTGTTATTATCATCGAGCTCTAGGTATTCCTTTCTTAGCGTGTTCATCTATAACGATCTGTGAAATTTTAGAGTGTGTCAATTGATTTACCTTCTATAAATATCCTGCACAGAAAAAAATCTTGTAGTAGAAACTACCATTTTACCCGACTACGCCTATCTTTAAAACTATTTTGAAATTTCAGTCAAATTTACTACGTTTATCTTCAAACCTTCAACGCTTGTGGTATATTTGACAGACCTTATGTTGATACCAACTCTACTATGGTTGATTTCAATCGCAGGCATGGTAAAATCAAACGCATTTATAGTCAGGTGAAAATTGTTGGTATTTGTGCTCAATTTGACCCTCGAAATGGTAGTTTCTACTGTGTTTTTTTTGCGTGTGGATCATTCTTGTAAGTTTGTAGCGACCAGAGTTGCCACAATATTTTAATATTCACCCCGTTCCCATCTTTAATATTCACCAAAAAATCTTTTTTATCTGTGTTTAACAGCAGAAAATCTTGGCAAGAACCTTACTTCAAACATTCGAATTTAGATGGTCTTATTCAGATTGTAGAAAGTTCGCAATGAACTTTCTAAGCAAGATAAAAGCCAGCTTCCCATCTGCTTATTTAAACTACATCAGTTTTCTCCAACAAGTTTCCAAGTCATGATCTTCGATGGCCTGTATCTCATTTTTTCGTAAAAGTACGGATGTTGTTAAGAAATTGAATTGAACTCCTTCAAAGTGTACAGCTTCTCGGGTTCAACACACGATGCAGTTCGTGTTGACAACTGACTAGAACGATAACCATTTGGTGGCAGGTCGATGCAGAACGATGCTTCAAATCCAAGATATTTTGTATCATCTGGAAATCCTTGGATCATTTGAGGCTGCATGATATGTAACTATAAATATCTTGCATCAACTGTTCCAGTGGCATCTTCTTGCATGTATAGCTTGCACAAAGAACTAAAAAGTGGCAAGTACATTTGATAATTATCAAATGAAAACTGGCACGTTTCAGCAGCTTTTTGACGGATTGGTCAGAACCCATCATTACCGATGCTCCATCTGATCGACAGCCAACAAGCCTTTTTTGTAATTGTGCCATCGATCTGGTATTGTTCAACAATTGCACAATATTTATTGAAATGGAGTTTTCATAAGGGGTCATTGGGTCGCAATCATAAACAACGACTTCTACCGCAAATTTCTCGAGATTGCTAACTTAATCATAGGGAATTACCACGATAATTGTACAGAAGCGAATGGAAGAATAGAAGTTGTAGTTTACTTGACTTTAGAATAGAAGTTGTAGTTTACTTGAGTGAGTTTGCATTTTCAAGAAATTTGCGGAAGAACCCATTGTCTACGTTTGCGACATTGGCTCTTATGAAAATTCCATGTCGAAATATAGGTTTTTGCACGGCAATATGATATTAAAGATATCCAAACATCACTTTCAAAATATTATGTTTCGAATAACAAAAATAAATATCGAGAACATTCTTCTATTCGGCATGAATGTATGAAGATATTTCTAAATTAGAAGCACAATATTTTTATAGAAATCCTTGTAGGAAACTCTGTCGAATTTTATGGAGCAATCGCTTGAGGAACTTTAAAAAAAAACACTGCTCCAGCGGAATACTTCAAGAAATGTTTAGAGATTTATATCTTAGAATCCTTGCAAACATTCTAGACAAAACTTATAAATAATTCTACACAACCCCTTACAGAATATTTAACGTGAAGAATTGAATACACGAGATTATGAAACTCGTGCAAACAAAATTTCTTCAATTTCTTCAATAAATCAGGGTTTTTTCCAAGAATTATTTCAGCAATTACCTTATAGTTTTTAGTTCTTTCAGGTGTCTTCCAGAGATTCCTTTACAATCACAAAACTTCATAAGTTCAGGGATTCCACCATAAATGTCATCACAAGAAAGTTAAACAGAACAGCCAATGAACTGCCAGAAGAAACTGCTGAAAGAATCGCTGGAGGAATGGCTACAAACTCCTGAAGAATACCTATAGAAACGCCAGAAGGAATTTCTCAAGCAATGGCTGAGAACTTTTCATAGAATCTTTGGGAAAAGTTTCTTAAAAAAAATATTTTTTCAAGTTTTTATTATTTCAAGTTAAAAAAAATCCTCTGAAGACAACGTTTTAGGCAAATTTGAAACAAAAAAGTAACAGCAAAAAACTGTTTTTTCTGTAGGGACACCGGAAAAAAATACACTAACTCGGTCATATCAAAAGATACCTAAAAAAATATACCATCAAAGTTGCTTGAAATTATTTATTTTACAACTTTTCCCGATAATGTATGCCTTTAGTTCTGCAAATATAAAAGTTAGATTTTCGATTTCTCTGAAAATAAGGACCACCCTAGTTTTCATTCACACCAAAACAAGCGCCTTGTTATTAGAAACAACTTTGCTCCAAAACTTCAAACTTAGGCTGAAAATGTATATTTCCAGCTAAATTCGCATTCTGGACCACTGTGCATTGGCGGCATTTGAGCACGATCAAGCGGATACATTTTTGCCCGTCAAGGTGGCGGATCCGTTCCTGCCTTGAGCTACCCCGCATGGGTATGTGTGGCAAAAGTGTATACGTTTGCTTCGAAAAACTGCCTAACAAAAGCCTTACGCTCAATTTCAAAACTACTTCTATTCAATTTATAAAACCTGCCGAGCTCTTTTGGACCTATCGACACTTTCTCTTCAGTTCTTTGGTTCTAGCAGAAATTGCTGTCCACTCTTAGGGTTGCATGTTAATAAGAAAGATATTTCCAATTTACAACATTATAGTTGACCTCACTCAAAAGCTGTTGGGCAATAGTGGGCCGACACTTTAGGTGTTTTACGAAGTTCTGATTTAAAGATGGTCTAAAACTTCTCAAACGGATGAAGTTCCGGTAAGTTCGGTGGGTCCTTCGGTACAAAAACAAAATTGTTATCTCTGTACTAGTCTAACAATGTCCGCGCGTAGTGGCAGGATGTAAAATTTAGCCAAAATAGCGTCTCGGCTCCGTGAGACTGCAAGAAGTGCTGCATTCGCTTCTGGAGGCGCTCGTCTCGGTAAATTTGCCTCATCACTGTACCCGTCGTTATACCTGGTTGGCTCATTTGTTCACATCCACAGATGGCTCATATCGCCACAATCACAGATCGAAAGGTTCGGTCTACGCTTGAACAGATTCAACACCTTTACCGGACCAACTTTCTTCGCAAGTTTTTCTGCCGCTGACTGATCGACGATGAATCGTCTGGGTCTTCTTGAATTACTTCACCACCCGAGCCACCGTTCAATGATGGAATCCCAGATATTCTAAGATCCATCTGTGGGACGCAGATTTTTCACGACGGCAGAAATATGTTTGAAGCGAATCTGCTCTTGTCCCGATGTTATCTCGATAACCACTGGACATTGAACATTTCACTCTTAGCTAGTTTCAGTTAAAATTTCTTCAATTTTTACTCAGCCAATGAAAATTTACAAGCTAATCATTGTGGCTAATTTTTTTTAGCACAGTCTTTAGAATGATATCAAATCATGTTTAAAAGTTTAAGACCTACCGATTCCCCTTTCATTACCTGTGTATGATTCCAGCTAGTTAAAACGTTAAGTTTTGCTTGAAAATTAGTTTTCAGTGTTGACTTTTTTTTCAATATTTTCTTTGGATTTGTCTGGAACACATCATAAGACTTTTTTCAGGACATTCATGAATTTTTGCTCAATTCAATTTTGTGTTATTTTTCTAAGATTAAAGAACCTTGTACTCAAATCGCTAGAAACAACAATTCCGAACGAGTCTTGGTATAGTTTCCAAAATCAACTTATAAAGTCAGAACAAAGAACAAAATACGTTTCAAACGCATAGCTACATTAATTATTTTACAACATGTTACGTTATAACAAATAATATAAAAAAAGCGTTAAAAATATCCTAAAAAGAAAATAATAATTGAATTGTAGTTCCATCCATTACGAGGGCTGCCTGATAAATACCTGTGTTAGGCAAGAAAACGCATATTTTTATACCTTTTTTTTTTATTTATTTCCCAATATTAATAATGATAATTAAAACCAAATGTTCGTTCTATCAATGCCATTCTATCAATCTATGCTTAAACGTAGTTGAGGAACGATTAAAGTCAAAAAGCGCTTACGGTAAACTCGTTGACGTAAACGATGAAGCAGAGTTTTAAGGCCATATAAAGATTTTTCGAGGTCCAAGAAGCCAAAAACTCCGTAACCGGAGAAATCGTTCACTACACAGTTTGAAAAAAAACATGTAATTTTCTGCGTTATCTAATGCACATAAAGGGAACGCTTTTAGTAGAAATTAGTGGGATTTTTCATGTAATGTTAAGCCTAAATATAGTCTGTTGTATGAAAGATTGCAAAAATTGTTGTATGGCGCATGAAAGATTTCCAACAATTTCGTTGTTTGAGTTGACCTTGCGGTTCCACTGTATAATTTTTACCAGCAAGTAGTTTAGCTACAAACGCGACTTGGACCATGTTATGTCTCAGGTCCAATCTTTGCTATCCACGTGGCTTGGTACGGACAACACACAACAAAGATATACTAATTCAAGCGTTTGTGTTAGCATCAAATTAATAATTGTGAAGTGTAATTAGCACACTTAGAAGGCGAACACGAAATTATTGCTACTTACACCGTCGTCGGATAGTGTATTTACTCTAACTTTGATATCTATTCTATGACATGTGAGCTTACCACTTGTCTTCTATTCGATGTAAGACTCGCTTCGAATCTTACGGCGAATGTAAGACAAATGGAATGCTGTCTCGCTATCGCTACAGGTGTAAAACGAAGGTCAGTGAAAGTGAAACCAAGTCCTACAATTTCAATCTAATCTATATTCTGATATTCAGCTTCTGGAATGACGGCAGCAACCCTGCAAACAATCACGAAAAGTACAATAGGATCATGGTTTGAGTACATCAACCAAAAATGCAAATTTGCAACCTCCCGCTTGCGTATTTTGTGTGGACATCAAATTTTTGAGTATTGATCGTCACAGTTTCCGAGACTCGACCTAACCCTTCCCCCTTGAAGCGTGACGTTGTTAATGATTGCTCCCTGTTGCCCCATAATCCCATTCTTGTGCATTACTGCTCACACTCTTGTTTTGCCTTTATGTCAGATCCAACATAAAATATCCACCGGTAGATATTAAGTGGAAATTAATTGCCCATCCCTAATATCTCATCTTATTACCCCAAAACAGTTCATGCCCTGCTCGCATCGTGCCATCTAGTATTCAACCACCACCGTAACCAAGTCAACAAGTCGAAAAATGTAAATACACACATAAACAGTATGTTCGCATACTGCGTCTTTGACCCAACATTTTCCGCCTCTACCCTCCTCTCCCTCTCTTTCCTCTTCTTCCCACCTGAATCAAACCGGCTCCAACTCTCGGATTGCGTGCGGTGTAATCTTCCACAGTGTATACATGCCGCCCGCCCTGTCATCTCCACCACCTGTTTGATCCCATTCCAGCAGCCATCATAGCATAGCACAAAGCTCGTGCGGTGTCAAAACCGACGGCGACGACGACGACGACGACGCTTTGTATAAATAATTACTTATATATGCGCATGGTCGCCATTTTGAATTAATAATAATCGTTTCATCTCAAGGTTAATCACTACACTAAACGCGGCTTATATTCAATAAGCGACGTAGCCGGCTGCCGGACACGACCGGCAACCCCCCTTTACCCGTTCCAGTACCACCACCAGCGGCAGTCATACTCCGGTTCATCCGCCGGGGATTCGAGAACAGATATCCCAGAGTATTGTTGTTCTTCGCACTTCCCAAACACAACAAAACAAAACAGAACTCAAGTCTTCTTTGTAGCACGCTTACAATTAAGCTAATAACGTGACGACCGCGACGATGACGGCGGCGGATGATGGACGACGGGAACCAAAGTGGGAATAAATTTCAAATTAGGCATTTAGAGAGGCAGCTCCGTTTGGATGTGCTAAATAGAGGCGCAAAAAGACATCGTTGCTTCTCTAACCCTCAGGTGGCGGCGAATTCCTTCTCATTTTCCAACACATTTGATCGATTAGAACGGTCAATGCAGGGTTAACACCGTGGCACATAAGAGGGGGCGGAGATCTACTAGCGATGATATATTCATACATTAGAACCGCGGAGAAACAATCGGAATCGTCGACGCCGCCGTCGTCGTCGTCATCGTCAGGCTAAGTGGACCCGCGTCTATATGGTGCTTTATGGCTCCGTCTGTAGAGGTTTGATGAGTGATTGTTTGACATTTTCCCGACCGACCGTTTTGGACGGTAGAGAAACGGATACATGAATATAAGACGTTCACTGGAGAAGGGTGGGGCGGAGGGGGGAACTATGGAGGTTACGATCTATGGGTGACACACCGACTGTGTTGCGTTGATGTGATTGTATATATAATGTGTGCTCACGACGAACAACGAGTGCCAGAGCGCAAGCGATAATGATACGATCGGTTGGAAATAACATTCAAATTAGGGGTGATTTGTCAGTTGGCGGTCAAACATTAGAAGGGGAGGGGTCGCCTTGGTTGATATTCTATGGTCTTTAATTGAGATTTGGTCATCGATTTTCGCAAAGGAAGCCGATCTTAAGAATTGCGATTTTGGAAGCTCTATGATAATCGTTTCTATGGTTCGAAATTTATCAGTTTGTTTGTATCCAACAACATTTAGGCTGGCAAATTTCGAGTTTTTGTCATGCCTTTTTTCAATGAAATGACGAAATAATCGGGAAACCCCGAGAATTATATAAAATTAAATTCCTAACTAAGCTAAGCTAAGTCTTAATACCTCAATATTAAAGAAATCTAATGCAATCCTTGTTACGAGCAACATAATGGATCATTATGTCAAGCAATTCCTAGCGCCACTCGAACTCATTTGAACAATATTTTCAAAAGGTGACTTTAGCATTCTCCATCTTATTTTCAAGTTGCTGTTTTATCAAGATAACTCTCACCTTTATAAAGATTCATGTGTTGGATAGAATCGATTTTTTTAAAAGAATTGAGTATTGAAATAAACCTTGAAACCATAGCTCTTAAACATCTCTGAATATTCCAGAATAATTTATTTGGACAGAGAGCCAACTTTGGAGAGAGCCAATTAAGACGTTAGTTTATACATTACCCAGATTACCTTGGGCAATTTTTAATGTTGTCTGAACCTTATGTGGAAATGTGAAGTTCACATATTATTCTTCATGAGTTTTCTTTTTTTCATTCAGTTCGTCTATTTGTTAGGCTCAGGCGTGTGTAATACTTTGCGGAGCCGATATTCAATATTGTTATTAACAATGTTATATTTTTCGATTTTAATTAAGTGTGGTGCCAATTACACGTGGCTAGCTCGAGGTTAATGGTTGGCAGGTTACTTATTTAAGGTATTAGTTGCTGCTCACGGTTCCGACATCTATCCAATTCCTTGGTCCCTGTAGTCCCTTTTGGAAACTAAGCCGCAGCTTGCTGGGCAGGCACAAGTAGCACGTAAACAAAAGGATAATATAACTGCGACACAATGGCAGGGAATTACTAGAATGCTAGGAAGGGGGGTGATGACATTACACTCTTAGATCAGACAAACAAAGGAATTCGCAAATCGCTTGCATATAGGAAAGATCACGCATTCCCTAAACAACTCTTACCTCTCGGAAGGGTTGTCTACCTCGGGCCACTAGAGTATCCAATAGTCGTGCTCTTGAGGCATAATCATCCGAGCAATGCCAAACAGGGTGAGCGATGTCATCATAAATTTCTTTCGACGAGGTTAATTCTGTAGAGATGTGCGTCTAGCGAGTAGTGGTAGGGCATAAGTCTTGACAGTACACGAATGAAACCCCGACTTACATCCAGACAGTTGAACCACGATCTCGACGAAACATTTGGGAAAATGGAATGTAACCACCGCCCTAGAGAATTACTTGTCCAATCGTTTTGCCAACTTTGAAGAGAACTCTGACGTACTAATGGGAAAAATTCATCATGTGATATTCTTCTTTTAAAAATTTCGCCTACTTTCTGCAAGAGAGTCCGCCTTCTCATTGCCTGGAATTTAGCAGTGTGAGGGGACCCATACAAAGGTAATTCTCAATGATCTTTCGACCAACGCTCACATCTGCAAAGTAGGATAAGTGCTTCACTGTTTTCATCAACCGGAGGTCCTCAATAGAACTGAGACTATCTGAGAAGATGAAATAATGGTCTATGGGCATGTCGAAAATTATCCTCAATGCAAAATTGATTGCTGCCAGCTCAGCAACATATACGGAACAAGGTTCCTGAAGCTTCCGGAACGCAGATGAGTATTCATTGTAGACACCAAAACCAGTGGATCCACCAATGCACGACCCATCTGTAAAAATTCTTCTATTACAACTGGCGTGTTGGTACTTTTCAATACAATTATGGGAAATCAAAATAGGTCGAAGTTGATCTGGAACTCCTTGAAAAGCCTGCTCTATGGAGAGATCATAATCAATGCAGAAACTGTGATAAGTGAAGCGTACACTAGAAGAATAATAGCAAGGAAGACTAACATCGGATAACATATAGTTTATATAGGCTTGCAAGAATCTAGACTGGATACTCAATTCGATTTATTTCAATCACAAGGTTGTTACTGATTAAGTCAAAGGAACATTGCTTAGTCCTTATTACATTTTATGTCTATTGAAAAGTGACAATACTGTGATTGAGCCACCGAGGATGAGCTTAGAATAAGTAAAACATGGTTAGTCTTCTTATGTGTGAAATTTCATTTTCATTCATTCATTTTTATTTGATGTTCTATAGTTTAAATTGGTTATGACTAGGGTTCTGATGAATGTTCAGTATCAAAATCATAGTTTGTTTGTTTTTTTTTTGCTATGAATCCTGTTTTGACTGATAAAGTGGCGCATCTTTGAAGAGTGCTCTTACTCCTCACAGGGATTAAATAGCGAAAACTTTCAATAAAACTCGATTCCTTGCCAACAAAACAAAAAATTACTACTGTAGCAACACCAAATACTTCATCTTTTCTCAATAGTGATGAAGTAAGTCGACATGCACTAAACAAAGGATACGGGATAAACTACAATATATCAAATTACTCGTCGCAGTTGTTTATGTCCCGAACAGAGGCATGGAACAAGATGGAACAAGATGGAACAGAGGCAAACGCCAAAACTGGTACCTGAAGTCACTGAGAACTCCAAAATATGCTCTAATGCTGCTTTTTTCTTTCCAAAAACCAATATTGGAATTAATGCGTCCATAGATCAAAGGAGGTCCTTACATTGGGCCCTCCCTTAGCTCACTCGGTAAAGGCGCAGCTACAAAGCAACGCCATGGTGGAGGTGGCTGGATTCGATTCCAGGTCTGGTCTAGAAATTTATCGACTCCCTGGGCATAAGGTCTGATTGTACTTGCCACACAATCATACTAATGCAGAAATGGTACCTGTCATCGAAAGCTTTCAATTAATAACTGAGGAAGTGCATCTAGAACACTAAGTTGAGAGCAAGCAGTAAGCGAATTGTTAAAGCATTACGCTTTAAATGCTAAAGCAGAAATAGAAGAATAATTTAACACTGTACTTACCTTTCCAATCAGACTAAGGCCGGTGTGGCCTCTGCTGTACACAGAAGTTGTCTCCATTCTATTCGGTCCATGGCTGTCACACGCCAGCCTCGCTGTCTGCGGAGGGTCCACAGGTCGCCTTCTACTTGATCGATCCACCTTGCTCGTTGCGCGCCTCTTCTTCTTGTACTTGTCGGTTCGTTTTCTAGAACCATTTTCACAGGGCTGTGCCCTGTCCAGCCCATCGTAGTCGATCGATTTTTGCGATGTGTACGATGGGAGGTTCTCCCAGCAACTGGTGCAACTCGTGGTTCATTCGCTCCTCCACGTTCCGTCTTCCATCTGCACTCCACCGTAGACGGTACGCAGCTCCTTCCGTTCAAAGACTCCAAGGGCGCGTTGGTCCTCCACTAGCAATGTCCATGTTTCGTGGACGTAGAGAACTACCGGTCTAATTAATGTCTTGTAGATGGTCAACTTTGTGGTTCGGCGAACTTTGTTCGATCTAAGCGTCCTGTGGAGTCCAAAGTAGGCACGATTGCCAGCCATAATGCGCCTTTGTATCTCTCTGCTGGTGTCGTCTCGGCGGTCACCAAAGAGCCCAGATACGCGAATTCGTCTACTACCTCGATTTCATCACCGTCGATCTGAACTCGTGGTAGGAGGCTAACGTTGTATTCTCGTGAGCCAATTCCCTTCATGTATTTTGTTTTCAACGCATTAATCACAAGCCGAATCCTACCAGCTTCAGCCTTAAGTCTGATGATGTACGTGTCCGCCATCGAATTTAACACTGTATGAACGGCTAAAACCAAATGGGTGGACCCGTAAGTAGAGAAACTTGCGCGTAATCCGCAGAGTTAGGAAAATTCTACACCGCAATTTAGAGCAAGCCTTCATACGTGGGATGTTCCCAACGAGTGGGGAGAAAAGCTTGCCTTCGATTCACGAAACGGTACACTGAAAATTAATTTTAGTTTGTACGACAAAATCGAACGTAGGACTAACGAATCTATTCGTTGTTTTCTGCAACGAAACTGATTCGTTGTTTTTATGAAGCTTTATTCGTAATTAATGGCACAACGCAACATAAATTTCCTTTAAAAAACGTCATGTTCAAGCTTCTGAAACTTTGTCTATTATCATTATTTTTTGGCTAAAAATTGATTAACACTATACAGAGTCTTCCCGTAGATCAGTCGCTAAAGGCGCGGCTACAAAGCAACACCATGCTGGAGGTGGCTGGGTTCGATTCCCTGTCTGGTTTAGGAATTTTTCGTAAAGGAAATTTTCTTGAATCCCTGGGCATAGTGTATGATTGTACTTGATACTAATGATCAATGATACTAAAAGTACTGCAAAATGGTACCTGGCATACGAAACTCTTAATTAATAACTGTGAAAGTGCATTTAGAACACTAAGTTAAGAGCAAGCAATAAGCTAATTGCGAAAGCAATAAGAATAAAACGCTAAGGAAGAAGAATAATAAACAATATATTGACCTTATTTGACAATTTCATGTTGATAAGGTTTATAAATTTGAAGTTTTCATAACATATGTGATCACAGTTTTTGGTCATACCAATTTCAAAAGCCCGTATTTCTGTGAAAAAGTTTAGTAGCTTATAAAAAAATTTCAATGTATTTCTTAAAAATATATAGGAAATAATGTGGACAAAACTTGAACTGTTACCATCCAGTGATTTGGGCCACAGCTGCCGTCAAAGCTCGCGCACCAACATGAGTATTTCCCTTTTTTCACCCGATATTGATCATGCTAAATTATCGGTGCAAAAAAAAAGCCGAGGCGTAGCTTCGTGAAACTATTCAAATGTTGTCCTGGAGAGGGTACGAAGCCAACGGGATCACTTTCGTACCCAAGGACATAACATTTTTCCGTGATGCAATTTGATGTGGGACACCCTTTAGCAATCTCGAATCACTCCAACCTAACCAAACTTAATCGGCACAAGCCAAAAGTTTCATCAAATAGGGTCTAATTATAGTCTACGCTCCAGCTGAGGATCTAGTTACCATCCGCATCGCAAATGTACCATATTTCAAATCCGAACCAATCTGACGCCTAGAAAAGAACAGTTCAATTTCCTATATAGTAGGTTTATGTTTAATTTGTGTTTCTTGTCTATTTATTTACTGTTTGGTATGAAGGATACTTGTTTCTTCTCCAGCTCGCCTTAATCTATTCTATCTATTATATCTAGAGTATTTATTCAGCTTTCAAACGATTTATACCAAGTTATTACATTTCACAATTTCGAGCGAACTGTAGCACTTTACTTGTCATCGATTCCATCATGATTTGCACAGTCGCTGGTGAAACTGTACCGGTGAACTTTAAACGCATTTGTTGTGCATTTGTCACTTCCTTGCAGCATTTTCGAAGTTTTCGCTTGACAACTGCCCAATATTTTTCGATCGGTCTGAACTCAGGGCAATTGCAGCATATTATTCTAGTATGTCCTTAGAGTAGTGGCAGTTAGCTAGATCCGGCCAAAACATAACGTTGGTCTTGTGTTGCCGAATGAAAGGTAAAATCCGCTTTTAATGTAAACCTTTGACTATTGTGTGAGATGTGATGAAAACCTTGGTTTTAAGGCCCCAACTGTCAAATCATTATTTTTCGAGCAAGCTTAGCAGCAAAAACAAATTTACACCTGGAAGGGACATCCCCACGACCAGTTGGCAGGTTGAATTTTTATCCGGGGATTTGTTTATAATCCATTTTGACATATGTTTCGTCATCCATTAAAATACAGCCATCAAATTTCGTCAAAACTCGTTCGTAGAGTAATCGTGCTCGCTTTTTGGCCACTAAATTTTGTTTCAGGGAGCAATTTGGATGTTTACTGGCACAAAAAGAGTTATATCCTTCTCTTGAAAGGATGTTACGTACGGTGGAAAAGTTGGAATCGTATTTTTGCCAAATCACGTATGGAGACACCTGGGTTGCCTTTCACATACCTCAACACCTCAGCTCTTTGTCGCTAGTGCCACTTTTATGATAGATGCGCTGTGCTCTGTCCACGTTCAGAGTATCCTTGTAACGTTTGACTACAAGACACACAGATGACTTTGGAATTTTTAACACTTTTTCTATTTTTGAGGCAGACCAGATTCTCTAGGTGTTTGTGCACAATTAATTATCTTTTCTCGAGTTCCATGATCCGTAATTTCGAGATGCGTAGATCAATCGAGCAAAACTTTTCTCCATTTCTTCGTCAATGAAACATCAACAAATGCCTGTCAAATGCCCGTTTTTTGTTCCAACCACCAGGGACGCGGTGGTGTATTAAACCGTGCGTCCAGATTTACTTTGAATCGAGCTTTATAACACTTGAAAATTGATTCATGAACTGAAACGTTCAGATACGAACCAGCCACAGGCTGAAAGTCTCGATAATAAAGCCAATCAATCATCAATCACTGTTCAACGTATGTCTCCAGCCCAAAATGAAGCTGTTCCACTTATAAATGCTCCTTTACGCTCATTGGTCCCTTGCGTTGAGTTACGTTATGTTAGCAATGGAGTATTTCGTAGATTGCATAGTGCAGGTTATTCCGAGAGTCGAAGTGACGTTGGGCACTTGGTGATGTGAGAAGAGTCACGTCAGAGCAGATGACGTTTCTCACTTCTCCAAGTGACAAACATCACTTCGACTTTCGTAATAAACCTCTGTGTCTTCTTCAAGCTTCACTTTAGAAAAATCACTATTATTTAAATTGTTCTTCATTGTTTTATCTAATCCTATTACTTGAAATTATTGTTTCCAAAATCTTCAAACCATTTTTAGTTTCTTAATATGGATAAATTGCAGATTATTAGAATAAAATTTCAACATCGAGAACTCTTGAATACCGCAAGAAGTCCTCCAACCTAGTGTAAGCATTCTCTTGATTAATATTTTAATTGCGGCTAATTTCTTTTTGTGTATTTTTACCTGCATGGCAATTTGGGAAAACTTTTTATGAGAATCTTACCATTTACCCTATAATGGCGGTGAGCACCAACTGGAATCGATCCAAGAACTATATCTCGATCCATATCATCAGGGTTATGTGATGCTAATCAAAAGTCACAACACGGTTCTAACCGAAAAAAAATGCAGATCATCTAAACGTGGAGTTAGTCCATGTTGGGGATAACAGCCTTGAATCTTTAGAAATCTGTACAAAAGTTGAAAGTTGTTCTTAACTTATATTGAGATGTTATTTTAGGCGCTCCCAAAGTTCAAATTGGAATTCCTCTTAGAAATCAATTGAGTTTGGTTTAATCTAACCATTAAGATTATATTTCGAATTTATAAATTACTAACTCTCCTAGCGCTTTCAACCAGTCGCACAATAGCAATAACTTTCCAATAATATAAATATGTATTTTGAAATCTCGGTTAACTTGATTCCGCATAAATCATTCCCAGAAAACTATGATGGACAATGGAGAAAAATCTGGAATTGAAATTCCTCATTGAAGTGCCTACCCTAAAAATAATACGATTAAATGCAGACATCCAGCCATTTCCCGACGTTCTACAAGCACTTTCTGGCACATAATTGCTTCAAAATTGGCACTTCGGCTGCCATTTCATGAGTCAACCACTCGGTAACACGCTTTCAGACGGTTCTCCCCTAAATATGTAAATGCTCTCCAATTTTCCACCTACTTACATGCGACAGAAACGATCCCCTGTCCACACCGCTTGCATCAAATGCCCCACCAAAACAACAAGTTACTTGACACGGTAAACTTTTCTCTCGGTCCTTGGCTTTATGGCAAATGATTTTTTAAACATATTCCTCCCATTTTTTTCTTACCCAACAGTCCACCCACCCAGTTCTCCTTTTTCCACTTTTGAAAAGTTGAATATGCGCAAAATTACTTGTTTACTTATTATTCCACCATCGAGGAACCTTTGCTGCCCCAACCCCCAACCGGTGGGCAAACAAGCCTAAAGGCGGCGCTGCAGTGGCTTGCTCTACTCTGAAACGGTAAGCACTAAAACACAGCGCCCGCCATCGGATGACGGAGAAAGCACCCACCTACCCACCTAACCGAAGTCGTTGGTGTCGTTGGCGTCGTCGCTGGTTGTCGCTTTAATACCTACTCACTCGTTGCTCAGGTCTCAAAGGTGGAGAAATGTCGACGGACTGCGTCTACAGGGAACACACACACACAAAAAAAAAACAGATTACGTCATCTCAGTTGGCGTCCCTTTCCATGGGAAAGCCTGCTGTCGTCGGCAGCCTGAATGTAGAAACAAAATCGCCAATCTGTTGACTGAGTGTGTAATGATTTAACGAGAGACCACCGCGAGCTCTCATGCCAAATCAGTCCACAACTCAACACAACTATTACGATGGAATCGGTTCGAGCAACCACACCAGGACCTCATTTTTTATGGTGAAAAAAAAAACTCTGACCATAGCAGGTTCTCCGCATGCAACGCACCGTTTTTGTCGGCCGTGTCTGGGTTCTTCTTAGGACCAGTTTAGCGAACGCGGGAAAACGGTTGCATCCAGTTGCATTTTTCTTCGCTCGAACAGCCTTATGAGTGCGAAGAAAGTTTTATCACGTCAATTGAAATTGATTGAAAAGTAAAGTTTAGAACTTTTCCAAGGTTCGAACATGACTGCATGATGACGTTTTGCATACTTCACGGAGGATAACATGAAACGATGGAAGGGTAGTTGTTTGTAGCGCAAATAAAATGCAAAAGCTACCGAGCTCCCATAAATTGAATAGCAGAGGGGTTGAAAGCGTACTTAACCAAGGTAGTAAAAGACTGGTTTGAAGGAAAATAGTTCGCCCTCTAATCGTCGTCGGTTACCGCTGCCTACATCACACATTCATAAAGTGCATCAGTAGGGAGGAGTGCATTTTGCAGTGAACGAACATCAATGGGTGCCAAAGAGCATGCATCAGGGTCGGGTGGAATGGGGGAGCATTCGTCGGTGGTGTGGTAGTTCGGGCCATGGTCGAAATGATAGGACTCAAGCAGGAATTGTCTTACAAGTATCATATTATAAAATCCAATAAAGTGTTCAGAAGTACCTATTTTCAAAAAATTTGACATGAAAAAAATGTATAAGAGTACATTCTAAAGTTTCTTATTGCCTCACGAAACACCCGCTAGCTGGTGGCCGAATTCGGTAACTTGTGAGTATAGTCGAGAAGCTCTCAAAGGTACCGTGAATCGCTTGAATTTCTTTAAAAAAAGGATCCAAACCTCCATTCTGCCCAATCTCGAAATCTCGAATTGGTTTTCAAATAGACTTCTTTGGTGTTGTAAACAAAGATTCAAACGTAATTTTATTGATACCCTCACCACTTCCATACAAACCAGAACTAAAGCCTGGCCACGTTAAATTTCGGACACCAAAATAAAAGCAGCATAAAAAAATTACGCATAATTTAACATTGTTTATTTCACTATAATAGAGTTATATCTACATTAGAAACAGTTGATTAAGATGTTGATCCTTCTTTCTGTAAAATTCTAGAACTTTCTGTGGTACATCCGCCATCAGGCTCCGTACGGTATCCTCAGATACGCTCGCCGTAACGATTCACCATCTTCTCTTTAAATCATCAGTACCATTTGCTTTCTTCTTAGTTTCGAAGATTTTCCGCTTAACTAGAGCCCAGTACTTCTCTATTGGGCGAAGTTCTAGACAGTTTGGTGGATTGGCTGTTTTTGGCAAGAATTTGACCTCTTTTACCTTATTCCATTCCATGACGGATTTCGCATGGTGACAAGAGGCCAAAACAAAGCTGGAGAGTCTTCTGATAAACGTCAGCAATCGCTTTTGCAGAGATTCTTTCTCAACACATACTTATTGATCGTACCGGTAGAGACGAAACTTTTAGATTTTCGACCACGAACTTTTAGATTTTCGACAACTTCTATGCCTGGGAATACTCGACAACGGCGTTTCTTTGCATTGCGGTATAAAAAGCCAGACCCGGAAGCTGTTTCACCGAAATACCCTCCCCTCGGATATGTGATCTGGTCGCGATGGGTGGACCTACGCCCTTAGCACTGAGATGGCAACCAAAGACACATTCCAAAGAATGTTGCGTCACATATCTGGCATTGATGCACTGATGTGATCCAACGGACATCCTGTCTAGGAGCCTTGAATGCTGATGCAGTCTGGTGTGGCTCTTTCCTCTGTGATATTGATGTGGGATTTCCTCTTGGCTGCAACGCCTCTCTTATGCGTTCCCTGACATGATGAGACGTAGCCACGCTTAAATATAAGTCTAACTAGATAGGTATATGTTGATAGACAACGCGGTCAAGATTATTGACATTCGCAAGGAACCGACTGGATTCACTGAGTAGAAGTTTCATTGAAACTAGGAACGTGGTGCCATTCTTATTGTGTTATTTCTCATTTCAAATAGCCAAAAATACCAAAATACCACACGTTATAAAAAATGGTATACAAACAATCTTATACCGGCTTTATTTTCGATAATTTTTCATTAATAGATTGGAAATAGGCATGACATCAAGCAGTAAATAGTGACCATGGCAACAGTAAATTAAAATGTATAAATGTTAGTTCCGTAAAATTTCAATAGATTTTACAAACTTTTTCAGGATACCTCAAATCACGTTTTTGGTGAATTGCTGCTATCGCTAAAAGCGAACGAAGACAAGGAACATTGCTGGTTTTATCATGGTTTTATAGCATTCTTGAAGTCTAATTCATGCTCTTTAGAACCCTTATAAAACCAAAATTGTTACTTGAAAAGGTTATATATAATAGATGCGAATGCTTGTAATATTTTTCTTGTACATAAATATATACACTATTATATAAAAATGGGAGGGACCATCAGGGCACCCGATTGAAGCACTCCGGATGGGGAAAGTGGGAATGCCAATTCCCCATTGCTAACAGTTTGTGAATAGAAGGCGGGCTCTTCTCCCCGCCCATTGGGGCATCCTCATGTTAGATAGCTTGCTCTTTTGATCAATTGTCCAATCTTGTTGTTGGAAAGAGATTCTTTATATCCCCGTGGATACGTATAAGTGATGTTGCCTATCGATCCACCCAACCCCTTTTTGGCCCTTCATGCAATGGCATGATTGGGATAATCAGTGGTTATTAAAGCTTGATCAAGTCTAACAGCGAGGAGAGCCCATTGCTGTCTGACTTAGTTTCCGTGCTACAATCGGTGGTAGTACTCATATCATACATCAATAGATAGGAAATAGGCATGATGAAGCTTCACTTTGCCACCGAAAAGTGATCAAGACTGAAATAATTATTGTTAGGCTGCACATGCATGTAAGACTTTGAAGCGATTAAACGACTTTGAGATTAGGATTAGACAATTAAAAAGGAGACCTTGAACGGGCAAGTAAACGTTAACTTTTCTACAATAGAACTATAAAATTTAACTGAATAACACAGATGACAAGAACTGACTATGACGGACAAAGTGAGGAGTGATTCAAACGAGGTAAGACGCGGTATACATCGACGATTTTCAGAGCACATAAGAACTAGACATTTATCAACTAAGTTGTAAACGAATGAAGAAGTTGCAAAGCGCCCTCTTGACCGTAACACCTCATAAACTCTTTTATGCGGGGAAGAGTCGGGAATTTCAAAAGCCATTGGAAATTTTGATTATATGGAAGGTACCATACTTACACCTTTTTCCAAATGAGTTTTGTAGCGATAGCTCATTGCTATATGGATGGCCCGGTTGTCAACAGGAAGGCGTTCGAAGAATTGACTGGGGCAATCAGAGATCTGCGAGCCAGCCCTGGGTTTGATGTCCTCAACATCGTTAGCTATGGCATGCGCATGTAATTCCTCCAAAGAAGAGATTTTCATGTGGATCATTTTCTGTTGTTTTTGTTCAGCCTGTTCAAAACATACCGCTTAGGGCATCTTCAGCGATGGTCTATTTTTGGAACAACTTTATACTTGATTTGCATCAGCAAACTTGAATAGAACCAGCAAAAATAGACGTTCCCCGCACCGGTATTGTATTTCTTGTTATTAAGCCCACCAACACTTATCCTGTCAATCATTCAACATCCAGCGATCAGAAGTTTTGTTTTTTTTTTTCAAAGACCGCAGATTTTTCGCAATCTTTTGGCCATGAATTGGTTTGACCAAATAATTTTACTGCCAGTAGTGCGTCGTTAGTAGACGACGAGAATACTTGCTCTTTCGTTTGGCTGCAGGTGAGTGTGTAAATGCATGCATCTCATTTAAACGACATTAGAGAATGCTGATTTGTAATTTGGCAGCGGAAAAACATGGTCAGAAACCGAGAGGGTCACGTCCTGGAAGACGCCCCAATGTCGACCATGATTTCCGTTTCGGTCATCAGAAGCTGTTCCAGGACTATTTTAGCGACACGCCAACCTATGAAAAGAACACTTTCTGCGTCGTTTCAACATGCCAAGGGGAATGTTCCTGGACATTATGTGACAACTAGAGTCAACTGAAGACTTTTTCCAGCTGTTGCGATGCAGCTGGAAATGTTGACCTGAGTCCGTTACAAAGGTACACTTCAGCTAGCGTATGGTTCCTCAACTAGTTCTCTCGACGAAAACTTGAGTGTTGGTGACCTTGAGGATTTTTTTTTGCAAAGCTATCCTGAAGACTTTCGGCCCGCAGTATTCTCGTCGGTGAAGAAACTGATAAACGAAAATGCTTCCCGAAAATTCGAAAAAAAACCGTATAAATTCAGTGAACTTCCTAGAAACTCAGGGAACTTATCAGAAGCTCGGTATACTTCTTAGAAATTCAGGAAACCTCCCCGAGGTTTTGCTATTCTCCCTGATCAGGGCACTTTCCAGAAAATCAGGGAAGTTCCTTGATTTTCACGGTTCTTTCTAGAAGCTCAGGCAACTTCCCTGAAATTTAGATTGTTTCCAAGAAATCCAGTAAATTTTTCATGAATTCAGGGAGCTTCACATGAGTTCAGGAAACTTCCCAAAAGTAAAGGGTTCTTCACAGAAGTTCTGGAAACTATTCAGGAAGCTTCCCAGAAGTGCAAAAAACTTATCAGATTTGTTTGGGTATTTCTCAGAAGTTCATAGAACTACTCAAGGTGTTCAGGGAACTTCCCAGAATTTCCCGAAAAATAGAGAACTTCCCATAAATTCAGAGAACTGTACAGAAGTTCATGACGATTTTCAAAAGTTTGTGAATGTTCCTAGAGGTTCAGAAAACTTCTAAGAATTTCATGAAACTTGCTCGAAGTATACAGAATATCTTAGAAGTTCAGGGAACTTGTAGGGGTTCGAGAAAGCAAGGTGCTAAAAGAGCACTACAAATGTTGCTCTATTTGAGAAGGTTTGTGGATTAAGTCAGGAAACAGGGAGAAAGAAAGCTGAATGAAAGTCATCCGAGTTTCGTCGGTGTTCGGATCAAAAGTGTTCGCTGTTGAGGTTGATGCGGTACACGATAAGATGCTGGGACCAAAGCTGAATTTTATCTTCACGTCTGCAGCAATGGTCGAGTCGTTTTCCAGTTCGAATCTCCTATGACTTCGTTTCTTTTTGTCGATTTGATGGGACTAGTTATAGCCGCTATGGAGAAAATTGTTAAGCTCGAGCGTCTGACAGGCAAAGCTAAATCGTTAACTGGAATACAAACTTCTACTAGCCCTTAATATGGAAATTAGTTTTGCCTCTAAACCAGAAATTAAGAAAACGGCAGAATTTGCTTATATTTACGACAAAGACGTTTTGGCATTCCGCAACGACTTATGATTTTTTTCTGTGGTTTTTTGAAGCTACTAAACAAATCTGCATTAACATTCCCTTTAACGCGTTATGTCATCTGCATTAATCTTGTTGTTATAACTTACTTCACTGACATAGCTAAAAAGTGTCTGGATCTGTGTCTGAAAACGTTCGTAAGGAGTGTATCGAATATAAGCTATCCACATACTACATTTGCGTTGTACGCATGTATTTGTGGTGGTTTTTTATGCTCTGAACACTGCATGCTGTGCGTTTGACTGTCAGCTTTCTTTTGTTTACTTGTTTGTGCGGTTCAAATTCTGCGTTTTCAAAATGTCGCGTACTGAAAAGGAAGTGAAAATTAAGGTTCTGGACACATGGCTATGTGAGAAAGGTATTACTATTCGAAAATCGGCGAAGCGGTTTTGAATTCATCATGCGAGTGTTAAAACCATCATTAATAAGTTTGGGGAACACTATTCTTTGGATGAGCTACCAGGAAGAGGCAGAAAACCCGGTTCTTCCAACCCGAAACTGGAGCAGAAAGTGGTATCTCTAATCATGAAGAACAAATCAATGTCAATACGTGATTTGGCCAAAAAAGCAGGAACGAGTGTCGGAATGATCCAGCGTATCTAGAGGCGAAACCACCTGAAGACCTACAAGAAGCAGAAAATCTCGAAACAAAGTGCAGAACAGAAGAAGCGAGCAGCAACAAGGGCCCGGAAATTGTATTCGCGTCTTTTGCAGCGTCCGGATGCATGCGTTTTGATGGACAATGAGACCTATTTAAAGGAGGACTCAAAACCCCTTCCAGGTCCACAATACTATACTGCCGTCGTTGGGGACAGGTCGATTCAAGTGGAGAAATTCGGTCGAAAGGTACTGGTATGGCAAGCAATATGTTCCTGTGGTTTGAAATCAACCACTACCGGAACTATAAATGCGGAAACCTATCGATCTGAGTGTCTCCAGAAGGGATTGTTGCCTTTATATAAGAAGCATAGTACACCTCCACTGTTTTGGCCGGATTTAGCATCGGCTCACTATGCCAAAACCACTCTCAATTGGCTTGCGGAAAAGGGTATAGATTTCGTTGAGAATAATATCAATCCACCAAATTGCCCTCAGCTTCGACCCATCGAACGTTACTGGGCAATCGTGAAGAGGGTCTTCAAGAAGACTGGATAGGCAGCTGGGAACATGCAGGAGTTCAAAAAAATGTGGGCTCAAGCGTCCAAAAAATGTCCAAAAAAACTTGTCCGGAACTTGATGAAGAGTATTCGATCCAAAGTGCGAAAATTCGTGAAGGAATAACTTAAATTTCATCCGGTCTTCATTATGTTCAAGTTTAACCTCGTACAATAAAGGATCAATTTTTTGTATGAATAAAATATCGGTTTTCTACATAATTTGAAAAAAAGTTTGTGGATAGCTTATTTTCGATACACTCCTTACAAGAGATTGAAGAAAACACACAGACAAACTAAATAACAAAAATACGACAAGACACCATACAAAACAGTGGACATGCTGAGAGAAAGGTACAGCATACTTGAAAATGTAACACCTTTGAGGCAGTGTCAACAGCGTCTCTGTGGACGACATGCTCCTTGCACGGCTGGTGCAGTGCTTCGAAAAGGAGTTAAGTTATATCATTCTAACGCACACGTAACAATGCAATAGCTTCTTGTTTTTGGCTTGAGAAAACTGCTTCGGTAGACTCTCATAGCACGTAAATGACACCATTCACGAACTAAACTACAAAAGACTGAAGAAATTACGAAACGCCGTTTGAAACTTGCAAACGCAACACTGACTAACAAAATAACAAAAAGACAATTGAAAAAACAGAAAAAACATAATTCTCAAACGTGGCTCCTTCCGAGTCATTTGCAACAGCGTCATCTCGGACGACATGTTCCGTGTACGGGGCAAAATGATTCGAAGGGATTTACGTAACGATATCATCTAACGACTGGCGTGAGGTTTCTACTCTTTTCAGAGTCCCATTACTAGTGCAACCTAATGCTATTGATTCTAGTAGAGGGAAGGATTTTTGTTAGCGTTAAGAAAATCAAATTAAATAAATAAATACACTGTAAGGAACGTACTAACTCGACTGATTAAACAATCGATAAAACCACAACTAAAATCAATGAAACTAAGAACCCCTGTAATTAATTCTCATTTAAACGCAAAGACTTAACCACATCTTTTGAACAAATACTTCCATCCACACATACAATGCTCCCAACTGACGAAAGCCCTTCTTCCCAATAACCAGTTTCAGTACTTCATCACCTTATTTCCGCACCCTCTCAATTGTGTCGGAACTCGAAAGTGTTTAATTCTAGTTATACACCCTGGCAACCGCCAACAAAAGCCTACATGCAATTTATCCGATTTCCATAGTAATTATCCTGAATAACTTCTGGAGCCACAAATTACCGGCTACACAATTCATCATAAATGTCATTATATGACCAAACCCCTTTCGGTCAAAAACGGGCGGGAAGAAAACGGACCCCAACGCAAATACCACACGTATGCACGCTGCACTCGGAATCGAAGCGACAGTCTCCCGGCGATATGCACCTCTACTGCACCGTTTCACGAGTCCACACTCCTGGCCGATTTGGCAAAATAATAAAAACCTGAAATAAAGCAATCACGTGATAACCATTTATGGTCAAGTACCGCATTCTTGAAGAACCCCAATTGCTGCGCACACCCATACAATGAGCAAGGATACAAGCGAATGTACATCGATGAGAGTACTCATTCTTTCTCCCTTTCCAGCGCTTCGCGTCTTCCCGAAGTGCATAGGATAATAATGTGCACATGCAAACAACAATATCAACGACACGCATCAATATAAATGTACTGGCCGCAGTTGCAGTAGTCGCGTCCCATGGCCCGAACGGGCAAAGGGGTCCGAGAAAGCCTTCCTTTCCAAGCACCTTGGGATATCGTGTTCAGCACCGTCGACCCACGATAAATCGTTGCAAGAAGGGCCCTTCTTTCTCGTGCTTCTCGCTGCTGCCGCCGTTGGCTTTGGCTTTGGCACACTCGGGACTGACTGGCTGGAAAGCCGCCCTATTGATGGGAATCGTTCGAACCGCTCGGCACCTATTTGTGTGCACCGGATAATATTCCGTGCGTCTTGGCCATCGTCGTCTTGCTTGGCGCAAAACGAGTGAAGCCCAAATTGAGTACTCTTGGCATTTGCGGGGCATACACAGCGCTTCAAGAATGGGATGCAGTTGTAAGTTTTATGCTGCCGATGCATGTGTATGTGTGCGGATAGGTGGGCTTGGGCTTCTCAGCCCGCGTGCATGCAGGAAGGTGCAGAGCAAAAAATGCGATCATAAAATTGATACGGTCACGGGAGACGAAGCGGGGGCACCGTTGGGGTGGGATCGGCATGCCAGAAAGTTGCACCACCTTGCACATAAAATTCATCGGCAAGTACCCTATCCTCACTTGCTGCTTCCTGCGCTGCGCCAACCCCCCTGACCGATGGTGATTACTATCCTGAAGGGTGGCGTTGCAGCGTACTGACTCCAGGGGAGTCTATGGGAGGCTCTCTATTCGATGTTCTCGATGTCGAACTACCCTACATACGATACAACAAAGGGAACGTAACATTCAAAGTCTGTTCAAGGAACACAAATTTTGCGTGACCCCCCCCCAGTCTCGCGAAGACGGCAACGACGGTCTCTTTTTATCAATGTCACCGAAAGAAAATAGGGGACTGCGAAGTAATAGCCAAGTCAGAATACACTAAGTTCTTCAGGGTTACTTTCCTATCTGACAGGCGTTTGTCAACATGGGAAAGGGATTGAAGGCTCAAGATGTGTTCCGCGCTTGGGTGTGATAAGAATTCGCTTGTTTTAAAGCGAAATGTTTTCTTCTTTTTAGACATTCCTAGTTCAATTTTTGTTAGCATCTGCTTCAATCATCTATCGGAAACCAATTCGATTTAGATATTTGTGATCGATTCGAATCTCGTCAGACAATTTTGTTAGTCAATTTCTGATTAAGGCTTGTTCGCGACAAAATCTGGACACCCCTAAATACGTATATCCATAGAAATACTTCATCAACGCGTGAAATATTTCGCAGGCTGATGAACGTATGTCTGTTCATTGTGTAAAATCAACTTTTGGTGATACTACAAGCTTTTAGATCGAAGAGGGCGTCGAAAGAAGAGCAAGTGCTGAAAAGCAATTCTAGGGTTTTTTTTTTTATAAGGGCGAATCTACAATTGAGAGATTCTCTCCGGGCTCGCTCTCTTTCATTCATTACAACGCCATTATAAAACTTACGAAGCATACTTTAGTACAGATCGAAACACAACAGTGGCTGGCTAGCATACTCTACAAATAGTAGAATGAAAAACGCAAAGGTGATTGGTTTATTGTAGAATCGCCCTAATGAAAAAAAAAAACCCCTAGAATTGTGTGCAGTGGCAATGGAAATCCAGATCTGTCAGTAAGAAAACTTGCAGAAAAGCTTGGTTTTCCTGCAAGCACTGTCTATAACGTTCTTAAATCTTCCGATATACCTTTGACAACAACCAGGAAGGCTGAGAGCGGGACAAAAACGGATCTCAGAAACCACCAGAAGGAGGCGAAGGTGAAACAAATATTGCAGCCGAGACCAGATCTTTCGATCTGTACTGTGGCTAGAAAAATAAGAATTTCTCCAACTTTCGTGCATACTTCCAAGCACCGGCAAGGTCTGATGTTGTTGAAGTTTTCCAGCGTGATAATGGACGATGGAACTAATGTGCTGGAAGACTTTAAGCAGCTTCCCGGCATATCTTATTATACTGCCATGCTGCCGTTCCGGCGTAGAGGAGCATTTCAAGACGAAGAAAACGGCAAAGTTTCCCAAAAAATATTTGTTCTGACAGGCAATATGCAGCTGTGGTCGAGCAAGCAAAAGCTTCATCACTATCAGAACGGTAAACAAGGAAATATAGCGTGAAGAATGCATAAAGAAGCGCGATTGTTACCATTCCTACGCAGCCATGATGCTCCCTCGCTATTCTGGGTTGATTTGGCATCTTGTCACTACGCCAAAGATGTTTTGGAAAGGTATAAAGCGATTGGAGTCCATGTTGTACCGAAAGAGGCGAATCCACCTAACTGCCTGGGGTTGTGATCTATCGAGCGGTATTGGGCTCTCGTGAAGAGAGAATTCTCTCAATATAAACAACAAGCTACAACTATAGAAAAAAATCTTAGATAAAAGCAGCTAAATCGGTTGCAGAGAAGTCTGCACAGACCACTAACCAAGTAACAATTTTAGTTTTATTCTAGCCGTATAGCACTCCTCCCGGCTCTGTTGATAAAACTACTTTCAAAACTGTTTTGTCCACCAACACCTCCTCTATGCTTCTATAAATCCGAAATGTGTTCAAAGTGGCCCACTCTATAGACGGTTGTGAAAATAAATAAATGAAACCTTTAGAAGATCATACATATTTTTAAAATGTTCTAGTGAGAGATGTTATGACCACTTGAGAACCTTCATCAAACCTATTTACTGCCCTCAAAACCAGCATAGGGCCAAAGGGCCACAGCTGTCAAACTTCACGGTGATATCGTGGTTGGTTTTAGTTGTTCTGCTTTGTTCGATTCTCAGTAATATCTCTTCTGGTTCATTTCACTGTAATATCTAAGTTCTAGCGTTGCGGGAAATTTTGTTCGATAGCAAAATATCCAAAACAAATTGAGTTTTTTGTAGCCTATCATGCTTCAACTCATATGCTCATTTAATTTCATGATGAATACTAGTTAAACCCGGTGCGAGCGCTGCTACGCTTGCAATTAAAAGAATAAAAAAATAATGGAACTGGCACGTTTATGTCTGTTTTTTAGAATGAGTTTTTTCTTGACTAAGCAGGGGTTCAAACTTGTATCAGAACATGCTTCTTATCCAAGAAATACATGCTTTGTATTTTAGTAACCCGGACTCTTCCAGAGAGGGGAGGTTTCTCAAACCTTCAACAAACATTGCCTTCAAAACCCCCCACATGCCAAATTTGGTTCCATTTGCTTGATAAGTTCTCGAGTTATGCAGAAATTTGTGTCTCATTTGTATAAGAGCCCCCCTTCCGTTTCAAACAATCATAAGAAGCTTCCCCAGTCCCAAAAACCCCTGCATACACATTTTCACGGTGATCGGTTCAGAACTTACCGAGTCTATAAGGGTCAGACAGGCAGACAGACAGACATTCATTTTTATATATATAGAAATCCTACCACCAAAAACCCCCATATGCTACATGTAGTTTTATTTACTGGATTAGTTCTTGAGTTAGACATTCTTATTTAATTTGTATGGGAGCTCCCCCCACCCCTTCAAAAGGGGGTGAGGTCTTGAACTGCAGTAGACACATTTCTTGCCTCCAAAAACCTCAACATGCCAAATTTGGTTTCATTTGTTTCATTTGCTATCGAGTTATGTTAAAAAATTGTGTTTCATTTGTATGGGAGTCTCCCCTTCCAGAAGGCGGAAGGAGCTTAAACCACCATAGCAATATTTCTCTTCTTCTAAATCCTCCACCTGCCAAACTTGGTGGTCATATGCTTGATTAGCTCTCAAGTTATGCAGAAATTTGTGTTTCATTTGTATGGGAGCATCCTTTTCACAAAGAAGGGGTTTCAAGTCACAACCACAATAGAAACATTTCTTGCCTTCAAAAGCATCCACATGCCAAATTTGGTTCCAGTAACGTGATAAGTTTTCGAGTTGGAATGTTCGAGTTCGAGTGTTTCATTTGTATGAGAGCCGCCTCCTTTCAGAAAGGGGATGGGTCTCGAGCCACTTTAGAAACGTTTCTTGCCTTCATAAACGTCCATCAGCCAAATGTGGTTCCATTTGCTTGATTTGTTCTCAAGTTATGTAGAAATTTGTGTTTCATTTGTATTAGAGCCCTCCTCCCTTCCAGAAGAGGAAAGGGTTCTCAAACAACCATAAGAACCTTCCCCAGCCCCAAAAACCCCTGCATACACGTTTTCACGCCGATCGGTAAGACAGACAGATTTTAATATATAGAAAAACCACATGCCACATGTGGTTTCATTTGCTTGAACAGTTCTCAAGTTATGCATAAATTTGAGTTTCATTTCCAAGAGCTCGAGTTTTGCAAAAATTTGTGTTTAATTTGTATAGAAATCCTCCCCTTCCAGGCGGGGAAGGAGCTTCGAACCATCATAAGAACCTTCTCCGGCCTCAACAACCCCTACATTTAAGTTTTCATGACAGTAGGTATGATTCTCATGTCTGGTTGACATTTGTGTCTAATTTTCATGAGAGCCCACCTCTTCCAGAGAGGGGAGGAGTCTCAAACCTCCATAGAAACATTTCTTGGTTCCGAAAACCCCCACATCCCAAATTTGGTTCCATTTGCTTGATTAGTTCTCGAGTTATGCAGGCATTTGTTTTTTATTTGCATGGGATCCCCTCTCTCTAGAGGCGGGAGAGGTCTCGAACTATCATAAGATGCTATCCCGGACCCGAAAACCACTGAATATAAATTTGCAAAGCAGTAGGCATAGTTCTCATGTTTGGTTGAAATTTGTGTTTCATTTGTATGAGAGCCCCCCGTTTTAGAGGGAGGAGGGGCTTTGAACCACCATAAAATAATTTCATGCCTTAGAAAACTCGTCCATTCCAAATTTGGTTCCATTTGCTCGATTAGATCCCTAGTTATGCAGAAATTTGTGTTTCATTTGTTTGAAAGCCCCCCTCCCCCCTCCTCATATGGCGGAAGAGTCTCAAATCACCATATAAACATTTCTCTCCTTCAAAAACTTCCACATGCCAAATTTGGTTCCATTTCCCTGATTAGTTCTCGAGTTATGCAAGGATTTGCGTTTCATTTGTAAGGGATCCCCCCCCTTTCATAAAGGGGAGGGGTCTCAAATCAACATAGAACCATTGTTTCTCTTCAAAAGCCACCACATACTAAATTTGGTTCCATTTGCTTGATTAGTTCTCGAGTCATGCAGAAACGGCGATACATTGATGTAAACCAACAATATTCAAGACGTAGCTTATGTTGACGCAATTCGATGATTTAACACCTCCGCTGTTTGTGCAGAACTTTACAATACACTTCATAGTTGATAGTGTTTTAAATATATAATAAACAAATTACTTGTACGTTATAATTTTAAACAATAAAAGCTGACAACGAAGAAGTCACGCACAAAGCTGTAACATTTTACTCTGTGGAAGTGTTAGCAGCTTTTGTACACAAAACGAACAACGTTGCCAAACCGTCGGATTGAATTTCCACATATCTCTGTACTCTGAGGATCACTAATTTGCATAACATTTAAAATTTGATGTATATATTTTTTCACATTTCATTTATTTCATATATTTCAATATGACGATTGGAAAAAATCACAGTTTTGCCAAAAAGCCAATTTATCTTCTCAATGGCTACTATAAAACTATTTGGTCATTTGGTGACTTTCCTCAGTGCCGATTTGCCGTTTAATGCATTTACCGGAGGCAAAATGGTTTCAAAATACTTTTTCAACTGACCATAATAAGATAATTTGAATGAGTCCTAAAACGGTATTTTGAAACTTTGATAGGAGTAAAAAGAAGACAAGATTTTAAGATTGTTGAAGCTGTGCAGGTTCTCATACACCTGATTACAATTTGAAACCAATCAGCACCTCTTACTGCCAGAATAAAACCAAATTGATTTCTAGTGGCTTTCATAAAACTTTAATAAAACTTAGTGAAGCTGTATGGTTTTGGCAAGGTTACTTGGGAATAGCTGGGGTAAACTCAAAAGTTCGTAGATTTTTCATGCAGCCTAGTTAAGAAACTGTAATTAGTTTTAAGATGACTAATAATGCACAATGCACAAAAAATGCATCTTGGGTCGAACTAACAGCAAATTTGTTGTATTCCAAATTTAATCTGTCCAGATTTTGTCGCGAACAAGCCTTACCAGTCACTGGGCTGGTTGTGCATGAATAATTATGCAATAAAATTCATACGTCAACGTTACGTCCCGTCGTTTCAATGAAATCATGAAAAATGAGCAAAAGGATGGTAATTAAGATTATGATTTTTCTTTCATTGCCTGGCTCCCTTTTTTCCCCCATCCCCAACCAATGTACCTTGATGTATTTTTCGCACCGTAACCGCACCATTTCGTCGTAATTTTCTGCTGTATATCAATTAAAAAAAACAGCACTAACTCGCTACGACATGCCCAAGAATGGGAACTGCAGCAGTTTGCTGTACAGGCGGCCGTCATGCATGCACCTTTCCAAGCCCGTCCCGTCCTTATTCTGGTTATGCGTGACGACTGCAGTCGCATTGGTTGTGGGTTGCCTCTTTTATTTGACGAGGCGCTCTGATGCACGCACGATATATGTAAATACGGCTTGGAGTCTCTCCTCGCTTCTGGAATGGCACTTACCATCAGCAGCCTTTCTTCGTTCGTGAGAGCCATTCGACACTGCTGCATAAACGTACCTATGTGTGCGTATGAGAAATATAAACAAAGAACAAACGAACCCACTCCAGAATGCAAAATTGGCACGTAGGGTGACGCCGGCTCCTTTTTTTTCAACTCGACGCTGCGTTTGAAGAAAGGAAATCCAGGAGAATTATGTTTACTTTACATTATGTTTCCCTGTTGTTCAGGAAACCGAAAAAGGTAAATGTCCCGAATGTGAATGAAAGAGAAACAAACCCCAGGGCCTGAAGTTGCTTTTAAAATAAGCACGAAGTCTAATTTAAATCACCGTTTTTCGGTAAATTGGTCGCCTTATTCTGTCCGCAGATTCCAAGGATTATGATGCCTCATAATTATTAAAAAAACGCTTTTTTATTCGATACCCATCTAAGATTATTGATTCCGAACCGCACACGATAAAGTTATTAATTATGCTAATCAAAGGTTTCGTTTTCTATCTTTCAGCGTGCTGCCGACGAGTCGGAAAACGGTGAAGATGAAGAGGAGGATGAAGACGATGACGACGATGATGACGATGACGACGACGAGGATGAAGACGACAATGACGAAGACGACGAAGGTGGAGATGATCACAAAGAAACCGGTGACGATGACGATCAAAACAAAAAGACCGAAACCGAGGTGCAAAAGAGCGACAACCAGCAAACCGTCCGAAACGAGGATGACGAATGTCCTCTGAATGGTATTGAAGCCAAAGCCACCAACAACGAAAAATCGTCGCCACCCCCAGCATCGTCAACCGGAAATAGCTTCGAAATGAAACCATCCTCGCTCGCAGCCATCGGCTCTTCGCAGACTAAACCTTCAGCCTCGAAAGAGTCATCTCAGTCTTCGTCAGACAGTTCTTCAGACATGACCAGTTCCACGGTGACCAGTGATAGTCCTACTCCAAGCGCCCCTGATCCTACCTCTTCCGATTCAACGCCACCACCGAAACCGAAAAAGAAATCGGTAACGTTCCATACCACGCTGGAAACCACGGACGAAAATATCGTCAAAAAAGTGTACAATCCTAACACCGTACCTCTAACACCGATCATCAAGAAAGAATGCCTAGCCAGGCCCATTCGGCTGAAGAAAAGTTTCAATCGCAAAATGAAGAAGCGGATGCAGCGATTGGCGATGCAAGCCGCGGCCGCTTCTTCCAAATCCGAGTGTATCCTACGGCCATCCCTTCTTTCGGGAGTGGTGCAAAAGTCTAGCAGCGCCAGCTCGTCGGAACAAACGTCCAGCAGCTTCTCGGCCGGATCCAGTGGAAGCCTGGCAGCTTCAGGTGAGGCAATTGCAGCTGCAGCCGCAGCAATTGCACCACCAACTTCAGCTTCCCCGCAGGAAACGGGAACTGAATCTTCAGAACCTCGCAATCTCGAAAGCGGTGGTACCCAGTTTGGGGATAAACGGTTTATCCTTCCGAAACGAAGTGCTCATTCTAGTCGCGTGATTAAGCCCAACAAACGGTTCCTGGATGAATTTGAGTTGGAGATCAAGAAGAAAAACAAGGCGGCAGCTGCGGCCGCTGCCGCTGTTTCGCCGGCTTCCGCCGATAGTGGTATAAGTGGTGTAGGGAAGATTTCCGCCAACAGTAGTTCCGCTGGTGATAAAGTGTCGAAGAATGATGCGAATCTAAAAGGAGACGCGGAAGAAAGTGCTAAGCCCGGTGAAGAAGCAGGGAACGCCGAGAAGGGTGACGACGGCAAGAAAAAACGGGACAAGGTTAAAAAGGATGCTGAGGATGTGAGTCGGAAAGCGACGGCTAAGGCGGATGGAAAAGGTGAGAAATTATGTCATGTGGTCTTATGGGGTTTAGGGTTTAGAATTAGGGATAAGTGAGTCTTGGTCAAGAACGGGATTCCGAAAGTAGTTTAAACGCGCTTTATAACATTTACCGTATATATTGATTTCTGTGAAATTACAAATAGCCAGTAGCGTTTCGTTCACATGTACACCTGGTGCACAGCACAGGCTTACCCAACAGTGTCAGAACAAATAACAAAAGAATAAATAGCCAAAACTAGACATTAACATATATTGATAATTTAATTGCAGTCAATGAACTACCATCCCAAGTTTACAAAAAGTATCCTCGTGTCCTTCTCTCATACAATTATGGGCGAGTCTATGCTGAGGTTTTTTTGATATTCCTGTTTTAGAGTCTTTTTTATGTTATGTTGGTGAATTCACTTGAAATCATGATCAGAGATCACATCCTAAACAAGAATCGCTTGAACTTTAAAGTTGGATTCGCCTTGAGCACCGAACAAAATTCACTCGAGATCATGGATAGGATTTCGTCGGAACCCTGCACAGGGTTTGCCTCGTATTCTGATCAGCATTCATACACACTTAGAAAATTTTACAGTATTCGGTAATTTTTTACCGAACTTTCAACAGCTGAACAGTTCGGTAATCCAATTTAACGGACTTCGGTAAAATTTGACAAGTTCCGGTAATTTTTTAACCGGAATACTGTAAAATTTCACCGAAACCCGGTAAATTCGATTACCGAACGTTCAGCTGTTGAAAGTTCGGTAAAAAATTACCGAATACTGTAAAATTTTCTAAGTGTGTAGGATTCATTCGGAATAGGATAAGACCACAATTCCGAACAAGATTTTTTTTCAAGGTTCTGGCGATGTTTAGACTAAATTCTGATCAGTATTCATCCCATTCCAAAAGAGTATCACGTCAAAACATGAGTAGAAATTCCTTGAAATCATGAGCAACGGTCACTGCGCTCTTTGGAAGAGTTTATGCGAGATCCCGGGTGCTTACTTACCAAACATGCCAAGGCCGGGGTGGTATCTGCTGTATACAGTAGTTGCTGTTCTATTCGGTCCATGGTCCGCGTAATCTACGAAGCGTCCGCAGATCGCTTTCTACTTGATCGATCCACTTTTCTTCTTGTGCCAAGCGGATCGTTATCGAGGATAATCTTAACTGGGCTATCGTCCAACATTCTTACGACATGGCCAACCCATCATAGTCCACCGATTTTGGCGCTGTTAACGATGGGAGCTTCTCGCAGCAACTCATGCAGCTCGTGGCATCCTTCACGTTCCGTCATCGATTTGCACTCCACCGTAGATAGAACGCAACAGCCTCCATGCAAATACAGCGTTGGGCCTAAGTGGCCATGTTTCGTGGCCGTAGAGGACTACCGGTCAAATTAATCACCAATAAGCCCAGATACACAAATTCATCTACCCCCTCGATTCCATCACCGTCGATCTGATCTTGTAATGGGAGGCTAACATTGTCTCATGAATTTTAGCTCTCAATATTCGCTTATTTGTTTAAGGTTGGTAAGCACGATTTATTTGGAGTCCTCAGTTAGATTTGCTCGTGAGTTTGCTCAGAATGTTGAACAGGTTTTGCCCAGAGTCATGTGCAGGACTCGCTCGGATTCTCGCTCAGAATCAGGTGCAAGATATGCTAATAATTCACAATCCAGAAAGGTTTTGTTCGGAAATTTTAGCAGCTTTCGCTCGAAAGTTGACTATGATTTATGGTCACGTCTCTGAATGTTTGTAAATTTGGTGTTAATCATGAACACGATTTGTTAAAAAATCAGTGGCACAACATTCTCATTGGAGTATGGACTAACTGGCTTGGTGAGCCGAATTTAAGAAATCAAATTCACTCTGTAAGAAAATACATTTCCAACAATGGACAATAATTTGCTTATTTTGGACATATATTCAAAGGATGATGGTTATCTTAGCATCAATTTGCTTATAGAATTTGCCTCATTGATGGAGCAAAACGATGGAAAAAAAATATCGGTTTGTCATAAGCGAGATTGGATATTCGGTAACATGTTAAAAGAACCGATGTTCGACCTTTCACTTCCTCAACAACTGAAACCGTGGATAGCCAGAGATAGGAAGATGAATTATGCACACGCAGAGAAAGAGATACAGTTTGACACAAATAAATCACTTTGAATTCAAAGAAGATTTTTTATGACTCAGGGCATAATTGCAATTTTCTGTGAATCAAATAAAAACGTTATGAGTTTCAAAGCATTTTTGTTTTTGATTTTAAAATCAAGCTTCCATACGACTGGATCTAGATTCAAAAATATTTTTATTTAAATCTAGCAAATCGTTATTTAAATATATTTTTTTACTTCAATTGCGTGCTTCTTTTTAAATCAAAACAAAAATGCGTTGGCTCAACATAATATATGATCTGTTTTAAAAATAATTCTGGTTGATTTTAATAATCTAATTCCAAGTGGGCTTTGAATTCCTTTATTTTACTTTAAACTTGTTAACCACGATTTGTGTTATGATGCGCTTATCTGATCTTGTCAGACGTTGGTTTTGGCTTGATTGATATTTTGTTAGAATTGGCATTCCTCTTGCTGACGTTTTAAGCAACTAATTTGCTGTATACTTAGCTCTTGAGACGTCTTGTTGGCTCACTTGTTGACAAAGTGGTGTAGAAGGACAATCTACGGAGGAAAACTTTTGGATCATGAAAATAAAATTGCAGATTCGATTTTTAAGAATTATTATGGTTTACTTACCAAACTTTTTCTCCATGCTTTTATACCCGGTAAAAAAAATAGCTACGTTATCACCTCTTCCACCTTTTTCCGTTCGATGAATTTCGAAATTTCGACTGAAATAAGCCCAAAAATTAGAATTTTGCACATAAATAATATCAAATTGCATACCTAGGAATGTACAGATGAAAGGATTTCAATTACTCCGTCACTTCAAATTCATCCAGATCCAGCGATTTCAGTTCCTCGATAAAAAAAAAGATTTTGTTTTCAATTCAAACAGAAATATTGTTGATACAAATATATATTTTTTTTAAATTTATTTCTTTTTTGGTATTAAAAACAAATAAATATATTTTTGATACAATCAATATCATCTATTTGAATCAATAATGTGCTGTATTTCTCTGCGTGCAGCATTTTAATGATGCCGCGTAATTTTTTTTTCTCGGGCAGAAATAAACGATATCCATTTTTACGGTTGAAAATAACAATTATTTAAGCTTTTAAATTAGGCATTACTATCCATTTGAAAAATTTTGTCATTAAAATTAGACACTTGATATTGTTCTTTCCTTGTATTCTCCCATACGCGGGGTGACGATCTGGGATGATGTTGTTTTTGAGAAGGAAATAATTTCTCATCACCATGAGGCTCTAGGAGTAGACAGCATTTTTTTTGCTAGAACAAAGTTGTGAAGAGAAAGTATTGATAGTTCCGTTAGCTCACGGCAGGCTGTAAAAATTAAATAGAAGTAGTTTTGAAATTGAGCGGAGGGCATTGTGAGGTAGTATTCCGAAACAGGAAACACAGACTTTTGCCAAGCATCCCCAAGCATCCCCATGCGTGATCGAATACACCACCTTGACTGGCAAAAATCTGTGCACTTGATCGTGCTCATATACTACCGATAGCTTTTTTTTTAATAGTTTTAACGAACTGTCTACTTGTACTCCCAAATCCCCTACATGGGAGAGAAACTATTCCCGCTCCTTTTGGGTTTATTTTTGGCATACGACTTCTGCTTTACCTAACAACCAGAACACCCCGCATGGGGATGCTTGGCAAAAGTCTGTGATTCCTGTTTCGGAATACTACCTCACAATGCCCTCCGCTCAATTTCAAAACTACTTCTATTCAATTTTCACAGCCTGCCGTTAGCTAACGGAACTATCAATACTTTCTCTTCACAACTTTTTTCTAGCAAAAAAATGCTGTCTACTCCTAGAGCCTCATGGTGATGAGAAATTATTTCCTTCTAAAAAACAACATCATTTAAAATTAGATTTTGTATCGTATACTTCAGCTGCCAAATGGTCAATTCATACCGATTTTAACCAATTTGACATTTATGAAGTTGAATTGGCAAAAGCTTTGGGTATGTTTCGGTAGTAAAAATAAAAAATGGAAATAATAAAAATAACATTAGTAATTAGAAAGCGCACAACTTTTTAGAAAACTAATGAGACGACATTTTAAAAAGCATTAAAAACCAGCTTAAATAGTCGATTATTGCAAAGGCAAATATACTATATTAACAATATAGGTCACTTCACATTTTATCAGACTATTTGTTGCGCTTTTTTGTACACGCTCAATCTAAGCTATCCTGCTTATACCTAGCGTAATATTCTGAAAGAGCTCAACAGACATACTGAAAGGAATCACAAATTGTTAAACTAAGGCCCCAACTAAGGAAACGATTTCCGAACAACTCTCTGCGACATCGACTTGTTGCCAGCTGCAAATGTCATGATAAAAACAACACGCAACTATGGTTTGCTGCAACTTGAACAGGATAGGTAAATGATCGTCTGTTGGAAAGAAAGCGAGATTTACGGCTTGCAATTTTTATGTTTGATAACCATAGAATGATTACGAAGATGAGATACTTTGATCCAATTAAAGGGTGTACGGAATCAAATGGCGACACACACAAATATTCGGCAAAATTCTCCCGTTCAACCAATCATCTTCAAACATTCAGGGAGTAATATAAAACATGTTATGAATATTATCCCATGTTTGTTTTATTCAATTTCAATTCCATATGCAAATGTACAAACCTTTTTCTTTACACTACTCATAAGGTCCTGTACAACATTTAAACCAACGTTTTTTTGCGTGGCAATCCATTTTTTCTTCATATCTCTCTCCGATTTCACTTCCTTGTGATGCTTCCGAAGTGCCTGCTTCATGATGGCCCAGTACTTTTCAATTGGCCGCAGTTCCGGTGCGTTCGTACCACTCCAAAACCACTTTCGAGTAATGGCACGAGGCTTAATCCAGCCAGAACATCTTAGGGCCATTGTGTGACCTCAGAAGAGGAAGTAGACGCTTTTGGAGGCATTCTTTTTGGTACACCTGCCCGTTGACCGTTCCAGTCGTCACAAATGGGGTTCTCTGCTTTCCACGCGAGCAAAATGCTTGCCAAATGCTTTATTTTTTGGCAAACTTTGACATCTGCTGCTTTCTAACGACCTCAGGGACATCGAATTTTTGATGAGCAGTGAAGAACTGGAGCCCCGGAAGCTGCCAGAAATCTGCTTTTACATACGTCTCATCATCCACAACGAGGCAATGTGGTTTCGTCAACATCTGGGTGTAGAGCTTCCGTGCACGTGTTTTACCTACCGTATTCTGTCGTTCATCGCGATTAGGCCCCTTTTGTACTTTGTACGTGTGTTTGGTTAGATTCAGTTTCTTCGCCACATCTCGAACTGAACTGTTGGGATTCCTCTTGAAAGCTTGAACTACCCGCTTGTGATCCTTCACACTTTATGTTCGTGGTACCGATTTAAAACACGAGACACCGTAGCTTCATGCTGATGGCACGATGAGAAAGATACGGATTTTCGAGGTACATGCGCAAAATTTCATTGCGCCGCTGCTGTTTTTCCGACTGTATCCTCGCAACGATTGCACATCTGCTAGTGAAACTTACACAGCGTAAACAAATACACATTGAACTAATTCCACCCAAAATCTCAATAGAAAATACCCAACGGGTAAAAAGTTACAGCCATTTAAAAGTGGTGCAATTTGATACCGTACAACCGTTACATAAAATTTTGGCATAAACATGATCCTCACGCACTGAAAAAAAAATCCCACAGTATTTTATTGATCTTAGCTGCCAAAAATATATTCGCAACATTTTATTGTTGGGAAATGGCTGGGACAAACACATATCGACCTGATCTTTTGTTGCTAGTTTTTCATGATTTTTGAAGAAAAATGTCTTCATTGGTCCTAACATAGCGACATCGGAAACGGAACCGAATTTAAATCATGCTTGTCATCCCGGTGTTGGTCACTTCCATTGTTAAGCAGCCCAGACAAGAAAATGTTTCTGATTTATGTTGGCGGAACTAATTCAGTTGTCGCTGTGATTGCGATTTCACATTTACCGTTTCCGAAATCGATGTAAAAATGAACATGAACAGTACAGCGAATACAGTCTGGCTGGGTAGCGAGTAAGTTGAAGTGTATTGACCGAGTGTATTGAACGTATTCATTCAGGCAACAAGAAGGTTTGCCGAGAGTCCTCAATCTTACTAGGAGTAAAAAAAGCTCATATTGACGTTTCTGCGTTATTATCAAAAGTGCTCTGAGAATAATTATATGGTTGTACCGACAATTAAATCATAATCAGATGACTATTGCATATAATGGTTACAATTACCATGAAACTGGTCGGAACCATTTTTTCATCATCACATTATTAACTATGGACCATGGACTATTCTGAAACTAAAGTAAATGTTGAATCAACTATTTTGAACGGTCATTTTGATCATGATTATAGTCGGCATCATTTTCCCCTGGCCATCCTTATCCACAATAATGGTAATATTATCTATAAAACTTTTCTCTGTGTGAGCAAACAAAACTCATAAAAAGAGTAGATTAGTTCTACCGTGGATTACTATAGAATAAATTAACCAAATTGAAAGATAAAACCAATCTTACAGCCTTTTTTTTATCACCAGATAGTTCTGTTGACAGCGCTGCACGGGTCGCCTAACATGTATATGTGGAAAAAGAAAATGACTCATATTGTTAATATAGTATATTTGGCACAGGCCTCGAGAAATGATCTGTAAAATTTGAACCAAATGAAATTGGATAATTGCTTAGAAATTGATTTGATTCTCTAATATTTATGCCAAACTGCCATTATGCAAAATGTTTCTAATGAAACGTAAATTTACAGATTTTCAATCCAATCTTTCTAAAATTGGTCGGCGCCAATGCCAAAAGATCTTTATACCAATTTAATTTTAAATGTCTGAGTTCTGCCAAAGTGTGAGTGAGTATTATACCAAAAACCGCAAATCCGACAAATTGTCCAAAGCTGCGTCCAATCGAAAGATATCGGACTCTGATGAAGCGGAAGCATTCTGGACGCTTTTGAATTGTAACTCATAAAGTCACTGAGTTGTAAACGAAAATCCACTAGCTATATGATTACTTAGATGTGCTTAGTAAGTCGTTTGCTGTTTTGAACCACGAGAAGTTAAATAACTTATTTAAAAAAAAAGGAAAACTTTCGATGGATTTGGGTGTTATGTCGGTCATTCAGGGTCAAAAATGACCTAGGACTTTGAGACGCTCCCAAAACTTTAATTTTGAACCGATAGATTATTATAGATTCTTATAACGACATGCTGGCCTGTTTTTCTTGAATCTGGTCATTCTGGGTACACAGTCACCCAGAACCGGTTCCGGTATGCATCCGAAGAGGACAATTTTAGAACCTCATATACTTGTACCGTTCGACGGCTCAAAATTCACGATTTCGAATACTGATCTTTGAAAACATCGTGCCATAGACCAACCAGATGGTTTGACCACATTCTGCTACTCTGCAACCGATTTCGGTAGGGCCTAAAGAGGACAATTTTGGAACCCCAAAAAACATATGTTCCTTAAATTAGGTCTATGGGTTTCATTGTTTATGTTTCTATGCAAACATTTAATGTATTACGAGAACCATTTTCTGTATATATAGGATGCATTACTTTGCATATCGGCTCGATTTAGCTAAGTTTAGGTCAATATCATTCAGGTCGATATTCAATATCATGACGATAATCTCTTCAGCTTAACCAGTGATGTCGTGGTGCCTGAAAAGTGAGGGAAAGCAAACATCTCACTCAAGTATAGATCTATATGTAAATTGATAAATGAAGTCTCTACTACTAGAGAATAAATCATTCATAATAATACGAACATAATTTTATCGATTTTCGCTGAATTTATGACATATAAATTAGTTAGGCAGAAATGCCAGACCGTTAAACTATCTGCAAAAGAAATTTTCAAAGAACATTTTAAATTTGTTTGATTTTTTTTGCCCTTGTCGTACTACGTTTATATAAAAGCGCTGAGAAAGGATTTTCACCTCACATTTATATTGATTATCAACAAGTTAGGACACTTATTGTAAAGTAGTTAAAGGAATCGACAGCAGGAAAATAGAATAGTAACGTTTCTTTAGAGTACGACAGTGCGATAATTGAATAGAAGTTATTGAAATTGAGCAAAGGGCTCTTCCAATGGTAGTGCTAATAAGACGAACACAAACGTTTTTCCGAGCTACCCTATGCAAGATGGCCTTGGATGTCAGAAAAAAACTGCTTTCCTTATCTCTGTTCCATTGTTCAAAATTCATTTTCGCAGATTATGTCATTCTGTCAATACCATAGGGTTAAATGTTATAATGTCGCTTATACAAATATATTTTGGAAAACATTTTCCTGTCCAATTGCAACAACATTCAACTAAAAAACATCAATACTCATTCTCCGCCTTTCCAGAATCAGCGGATCCAGCGACGGACGATTCCGAACAGCCTGCACGTCCACCAAGCAGCATTAACAATCCGTTCGCCAAAACCAGTCTCCTTGATGGGGGTCTTTCTCCGGGCAGCAGCAGCAGCAGTCTAAAGCTGGTCAAGCCATCCGCTCTCTCCGCGTCTTCTACCGCGTCATCTAGTCTACTGTCCAGCGCATCGGCCTCCAGCCTTGCGTCTGCGGCATCCATCTTCGGTAAAAGTATTCTCCGGCAGCCCAGGCTTCAGTTTACCACATCGCTTCTGAATTCCAATCCGCTGGCATCGTCCGGAACAGCCACCAACGGTGGCGGAAACAGTACTATTGCGAGTCCGGCAGCACCGTCTTCATCACTCGTGCCATCAGCCGTAACGGAAGGCCCGTTTTCTCTACATCTCAAGCCCGGTGCCAAACTGGACTCGTCTAAAATCTTCTCCAGTGCACTAACGGCTGTTGCGGCGCCCTCAACGCTGGCAACACCGTCATCGACCGTACCTAATTGCAGTATTTGTGGAATAGCATCCAACACTCGGTATTATCAACAGGCTTCGAAAAAGTTCGGCGTCGGTTGTTGCGATATCTGTAGAAAGTTCATTTCTAAGATGATCAAAAAACTGGCTAGCTCGTCGAGTCCTACCAACAGCCACGTTTTGATGAAGTGTAAAAACGAAGGAAAGTGCTCGATTGGACCCCCAGTAGTGACCCGAACGGATCACGTAAAGACGAGGCATATATCCAAGGAACGATGCCATGCATGCTGGCTGCGGAAGTGTTTGAGTAGCTTTCAACTGCCACCGGTTCTGAAGATTCGATTAACGCAGACACTTCCGTTGAACCTCCGGCAAGTTGAAACTACCAATGGAAACTCCAACAATAATACCACTAAAAAGGAACCAGTGGAGAAAAACATCTTTTCGAACAGTTTAGTCAGTAGTCAGAGCGCTTCTGGATCTCGAATACTCTGGAATACGTCAGGAATGGAAAAACCTGAATTTGCCGCCAAAACAAATGCGTTCTTGTCGCTGGCGAACCCATTAGCACAAAACAACAATACCTTCGGTAGTTTACCACCGATCAAGCTAAATATACCGGATAAATCCTCGATTTTGACCCAGAGTGCACTGGCTAGTCCCAAGAGTATTAAAAGTCCTTCAGTTCCGAAAGAAGAAGTTACTGCGCCAAGTAAGGAAAAGAAGGAAAAGGAGTCATCTGAAGCAGATGATGCCTCCGCCACGAGCGTCCGAACTAGGAGTAAGACTGAATCCGCGGCAGTAACCAGTGCTACTATAGTTTCAACAATTGCCACTCCAGCCACCACTGTAACGGCATCAACAACTGTGTTACCTGCAACTGCGGCAGCAGTAGCAAACAGTACCGGTTCCACAACTGCCACCACCACCACCAGCAGTACTACTCCAGCAGCATCAGCCACTGCTGCTACCCCTACGGACAAACGGCAACGAATAGATCTGAAAGGTCCTCGTGTGAAACATGTTTGTCGGAGCGCTTCCATCGTACTGGGTCAACCGTTGGCCACCTTCCCGGATGACGCTACGGCACTTGAAAACATTGAAACACCTCCCAGCGAAAGCATAGCGGATGTGGTGGACGATCTGAACCCGAACTTGGAGACGCAAATCGTTGCGGCGGACTTCCAACCCGCTGAAGAATCTCAACCGCCACCATCATGTGCGGAGTGCAAAGAATCAGACGAGTTGGCATTGTCACCGCCGGCTACTCCTGCCGATATGGACACCAGCGGATCGACCGAGAAGGATCTGGTCATTGACGAAGATCAACTTCCGGAATCGATATCCAGCACTCCGACTAAGGAATTGGAAGTGGTTAGACCTCCAACTCCACCGCCGACGGTGGTAAAGGTAGAGGTAGAAGTCCGAGAAAAGGAAGTCGCCGTCCGGAAAATGGAAGAAATTGAGCGACCAACAACGCGGAAGGCTACATCTTCCATTCGGCCGCAGGTGCTCAAGCAGAACATCAACGCCATCACAAAGAGTTTCAATACAAACATCCGAACGGCTGGAGGACAGCAAACCACTCCGGAGGTTCCGAGTGTGCCACTGATATCAATCGATTTTTGGGAAAACTACGACCCAGCGGAGGTTAGCCGAACGGGATTTGGTCTGATCCTTTCGGAAGAAATCCCCATCAAAGCTCTGTGTTTTCTGTGCGGCAGTTCGGGGTTGGACGAGATGTTGTTTTGTGTCTGTTGCTGTGAACCATACCATCAGTATTGTGTGAAGGACGAGTATAACATTCGGCAGGTTTCGCTGGATGATACCAATGTGAGCTTGCTGGAGTTGACGAGTACGACTTTGATTGCGGGGAGTTCTCCTCAGCAACAAGCGCTGAACCGGTTTAACTGGATGTGCCCGCGGTGTACGGTGTGTTATACGTGTAACATGGCCACTGGGAGTAAGGTTAAGTGTCAAAAATGTGGAAAGAACTATCACACGACATGCTTGGGAACCAGCAAACGGTTGTTAGGGGCGGATAGGCCCTTGATTTGTGCGGCTTGCCTAAAGTGTAAAAGTTGTTCGACGACCAATGTGACGAAGTTTATCGGTAACCTGCCGATGTGTACGCCGTGTTTCCGCTTGAGACAGAAGGGTAACTTTTGTCCACTCTGTCAAAGGTGCTATGAAGATAATGATTTTGATCTGAAGATGATGGAGTGTGGCGATTGTAAGCGGTGGGTGCATGCTAAGTGTGAAGGACTAACGGATGAACAGTACAACATGTTGAGTGCCCTGCCGGAGAACATTGAGTTCATCTGCAAGAAATGCGGTAAGAACAACGAGTGTGCTAATGTCTGGAGAGATGCGGTGGCAGGGGAGTTCAAAGCTGGTCTGCTAAGTGTAGTGAAATTGCTGAGTAAAAGTAGACAAGCGTGCGCTCTTTTGAAGCTTAGTCCTCGGAAGAAGACTAACAACTGCTCGTGTACCATCAGTACTGGAAAAAGCATATCCTTCTATGGATACGGTTCTGGCAAAGAAGACGGGAGCTTCGCTGCTAAGAAAGCGAAATTTGACGAAGATTCGATTTACGATTTCAACAGCGAAAACAGTAGTAGCAATTCGAGCTTTCCACCGACGACCAAGTGCTACTGTTCGGTAAGGCCTTCGAAGCCTTCGGATATAAGCCTTGTCGAGATAAAGCAAAAGATCAATGCAAATGAGTACTACTCGTTGCAGGACTTTAACTATGACATGAACACGCTCATCAACTCGATCGGCTCGGAAGAATTGTCGACGGCCTATAAGGAATTCTTGAGTGAAACGTTTCCTTGGTTTCAGAACGAGACCAAGGCCTGTACGGACGCTTTGGAGGAAGCCATGTGCGGAGAAGAAATGGGCGAATACAATCATACGGCTGGGTTGGTAGTTGAACCAGACCAACGAGTCCCCAGCATTGATATCCCGCTGGAGGATATAGATGACTATTTCTACGAATCCCCCGATGTTAAAGACAACCGAATGTGTATGTTTTGTAAACAGTCGGGCGAGGGACTTCCATTGCACGAGTCTCGTCTGCTGTACTGCGGTCAGAACAACTGGGCACACACCAACTGTGCCCTGTGGTCCGCAGAAGTATTCGAAGAAATCGATGGATCCCTGCAGAACGTCCATTCGGCTGCATCCAGAGGCCGGCTCATCAAATGCTGCCATTGCGGTGTGAAAGGTGCCACCGTTGGATGTAACGTGAAGAACTGTGGCGAACACTACCACTTTCCGTGTGCGCGGCAGATTAACTGTACCTTTATGCAGGACAAAACCGTCTATTGCCTGCAACATTCGTCGGAAGCGGTTAAGAAAAAGTGCCAGGCTGAGAAAAATTTCGAGATCAACCGATCAGTTTACGTGGAGTTGGATCGACGGAAAAAGAAGTTTGTCGAGCCGTCCAAGGTGCAGTTCATGATCGGCTCGTTAAGTGTGAAAAAGTTGGGTCACTTCGTTCCGATGTTCAGTGATCATCCGGATGCGATCATACCGACCGACTTTGAATGCACTCGGCTGTATTGGAGTTCGAAGGAACCGTGGAAGATTGTCGAGTACAGAATTAAGACAACGATCCAGAACAACAACTACTGCTACGGGACTGACTTCGGGAGAAATTTTACGGTAGATCACTCGTTGAACAACAATTTGGTTCATTGGGGTCTGACACAAATCTCCAAGTGGCACAGTAGTCTGAACAGTGATGATCAGGAACCGGAACCGATGCCGAGCACCTCTGGAATGCAGAAGGATAGAACCATGAAACAGCTAATGGACGCGGTGGGTGGACCTGGAGATGACACAAATGACGAGGAACCACAAAATAATAACGATTTGTTGCCACAGGAAATCAAAGATGCAATCTTTGAAGATATCCCGCACGATATTCTCGATGGTATCAGTATGTTGGATATACTGCCCAAACTGATGACGTACGATGATCTGATTGCCATGGATTTGAAGAACGAAAACAACTTCAACGTGGAGATCTTGAAGGAAGTTGAAGGAGTAAGTAGTAGTAGCAGCAGTAGCAACAGCAGCAATGCTACCGGAGGATCCAAGGACGACGATATGGACGTCGATGAAGACGATATCAACGAAGCAATTATGAAGTGTACAGGGGAGCTGAGCAATGACGGTTGGATGAAAAGTATATCGCAGCCGGGAATTGAAGATGCGTTGTTGAGTGCCATAAAACAACCGTCTTCCAGCCGGGAACTGAAACGCAGCAAGTCGGACATTCTGTCACGAGCGGTAGCGGGAGGACGCGTTGCAGGTCAACGGTCGGGGAGTTTTTCCTGGAATTCGAAGTTCGAATCAACTGCTGCAGTTATGGCGAAGCGTCGGAAAATCAGCAAACTCGCTGACGTGCTTTCGCTCAGTAGAATCAAGGACGAATCGTCTGGGAGTATGCTAGAACGAAGGAAATCCCTGCCAAATGAGGATTTTACTTGGAGTGCCAGCAAGAGCAAGAGCTCAGATGAAAGTCTAAGTGATGGAATGAATGTGTTTGAAAAACTGAAGATCTCGCAATTGGATGGTATGGACGATTATTGTGGCGATTCGGGAGAGATAAAAATCTATGCATCAAACATGATGGAAGCCCCGGTCAAGTGTGATCGCTGCCATGCCACCTATCGGAATCAGGAATCTTACCAAAGGCACCTGAACTCCTGTGAAGTACTTTCAACCAGTGAAAGTGATTCGGAAACACGATCGCCCAGGCTGCTCAGTCCCGAGCAACAACAGGCACAGGTGGCTAACCAATTTGGAGCGGGGACGTTTATTCTACCACAAACGTCATCTTCTCAAACGATTACAACCGATATGTACGGGCAAATCAATCAAGCTCAATCAACGAATCCTACCATTTCTGTGATTTCCGGTCTTAACAACCAGACCATAAACTTGAACAACCTAAACAATCAAGCGATCATCTCCAATATACCGGCTTCAATGCCAATCACCATCAACCAGTTGCAATCCGGTATTCCGATTCAAACGTCCGCAGGCACACATCATATTCCTATCCAAGGGACTCTCTCAAACCTTGGAGGAAACATGATCATCTCGAATCAAGGACAAATCTTTGCTCAACCTATGAATTTCCAGCAGTCGCTGGATAATCAGCAAAACTACGTACAAAACAAGCAACGCTTCATCCAACCGGCTCCTTCGAACCAGCTTCAGCAAACCATTTCCATTGGGAACAATTTGGTCAACACGGGAAACGGGATAAGTATGCTTCCCCAGCAACATCAGCAGCAGCAGCAACAGCAAATTATTTCGATTGGTCCAAATGGTCAGCCGCAAATAGTGACAGTTACTACTCCACAACATCACCAACAGCATGGTTCCCTAATGCAGAACACTCAGAAGAAACAACTGATCTTCCCTTCAGTTTCACCAAAGAAACAGGTCATGTCCAAGGTATCTCATGGCCCAACGCCAATCAAAGCTAAGCGAAACAATCCATCTTCAACGGTGACCTCTTCAAAAAATTCCATACAGATCAAAAAGCACGAACCGATAACGATCCAACAAGCCCCAGTCCCCCAGCATCAAACCTACCAAACAATAAGCCAACCAGGACAACAGCAGCAGCAACAGCAAATTCAACTCATCAATACTTCCTACCCGTTGCTAAGACCAGCTAATGCAGCTACTCCGCAGCAAGCTACAACGACATCCGGCAATCCCATCATCTTCCAACAGCAGAATCAACCGATTATCGTTCAACAGGTTGGTGGCAACCAAATCTCATATGTAGCTGACCAAAACCCAGTTCAGTATTTGACTCCGAACGTGCTCACGCAAAATGGTTTCACTATGACCACCGCCGGTGATGGAACGCTGACGGCAGCGGCAAACAACATCCTCATTCCAAACGGTACCGGTGGGTACTCGATGATCCCGGCTAGTGCGCTACAGTTGGCAGCTCCTCAGCCACAGGTCATCGGTACCATCATCCAACCACAAGCAACTACCATTCAGTGTGGAATGATGTCGACAGAGCAGATGGTTCTGGGGCCAGCCGCCACACCAACTCTGGAAATGGTTACCGATCCAACTTCCGGATGCATGTATTTAACCAGCCCATCGGTGTACTATGGACTGGAAACAATAGTTCAAAACACCGTCATGTCCTCGCAACAGTTTGTCTCCACGGCAATGCAAGGTGTTTTGAGCCAGAACTCGAGTTTTTCTGCCACAACGACCCAAGTGTTCCAAGCAAGCAAAATTGAACCGATCGTTGAAGTTCCCACAGGCTACGTTGTATTGAACAATGACGGGACAACTTCACAGCAAAGTTTGGCTCCGATGCAACTGCAAACATCAAATGGAATAATTCAGCAAGCACAAATACAACCGTCCCCGGTGACAACGTTGGCTCCTCATACCCAACATCTACAAGCGACGGTCACTTCGAGTCAACCTACTCCAATTCAAGCTTGGAAAATTGAACCACAGACAACGGTTGTACAACAACAACAGCAGCAGCAGCATCAGCAACAGCAACAACAACCATCCCAAGCCACGATAATAAATCCAATCAAAGGTACAAGCACGGTCAAGAACATCATTCCAAAAGCCCAGCCTCAGTTGGTGAACAAAGTTATGCCTAATACTTTGATTAAATCTATGCCGGATACGGTGAACACCTCACTGAATCATCAAAAAATCGGCCTGCACTCTGCTGCATCTACTGCAATTTACACAACGACAACAACCATGGCCACTACTACGAAGGTGTCGAACGTTATCAAGCCTATTACAAAAACCATCAATCATAGTAAGCCTAAAATAGTTGCAAAACCGGTGAAACAAAAGACCATGTTACTTTCACCTCCACACAGTTCTCCGCAGTCACCGCAGCCAAACCAGCAGCAAATCCAACAAGTTGCTCAGTTCAATCTTCCCGTCAGTACAAACACACAACCGCAATTGGTTCCCATCAAACCAAGTATTAATAACGAGATGCCGACTCAACAGATGAACAACACGGCAGCAAAGGTCAATCCTAACCAGATGAAAAATACATTGGAGTTCATTCCAAACAGTCAACCTGCCAAAGGATCTTCCTTATTGAAGAAGCCAGATGTGAAAGCATATCCGCGCAACGTTTCCAACAGCACGTTTTCAACTAGTCAATCGCAACTGATACATCAACAACAACAACAACAACAACAACAACAGCAGCAGCAGCAGCAACAGCAACAACAACAGCTGCAACAGCAGCAGCAGCAACATCAACATCAATCCATCCAAATCAATGCTATACCTAACGCCACTTTCAATCCAGACATCCAACAAAATCAACAACCGAAGACTGTGCTTCCGCTCATCGACAACAAAAAGAAACCATCACAAATAACTATGTCTATCGCAACGAGCAGTTCCCAGTCAGTTCCTTCCATCCCGGGTTCGCTATCAATGAGCAACTCTTCGATTACCATCACACCAACGCAAACCGCAAGTATCACCCTCCCAACGGCGCCATATCCGATGCCACTATATTCAAACATTCCTACCAACGTCGTAAATCCGATTCAACAATCGATCAACAATAGCAACAGTATCAACAACAACAACGCAAACAACACCCCATCCGGTATTGTTCAAAACCGTCCAACAAATCGCGTCCTTCCCATGCAAGCCTCAACAATCCTTCCTAAATCGCCGGAAGTCCCCCAAACGCCACCTCCCTTAAAACTCCTAAACTCCGGCCTGCCGGACAAAATCGAAGAAATATCCATCATCCCCAATCACAGCTTCAGTCCGGAACCACCGACCCTGAATCAATCACCCGGTCTCAAAATCGGTTCCGACAAACCCCTCAAGGAAAACCGACTGGAAATCGAAATCAAACCAATCGAAATGAGCCCAGTTTATCAACCAGTACCATCAACTCCGCCCTTGGAAGATCACGGCTTCCACGGTCTCGAAACACCTCCACCACAGCCAATGCTACAGCAGTTATCTCAAGACCAGCCTACGTTCCAGCTGAGCCTTAATCTCAATCAGCACGGTTCTCTTATCCCAATCGACACCAACAATCCGGTACCACTTCCACCGACCATTGCCGAAATCGAACTCAAACCGATCGTCACCGAATCGGAACCAACCGCAACATCCACACCGATGGAGATGGATGAAAAATCCGAGCAACTGCTTACGGAAACGGAAGAAATGCTCGCCGAAACCATGCAGGATGATCCATTGGATGTTGGCAGCGTAGACTCGCCCAGTTTGAATGACGAGTCGGAATCACCCGAAATTAAGAACAAGATTTCGGAGATTCTGGACAACCTTGAGCAGCAGACAAACGAAGAGGACGAGTTCAGTGAATGTAAAGAGTCCGATAGGTCGGACATGTTGCTAAAGATTGAAGAGGAAACCGCATTGGTTTCGTCGTCCAGTCCGTTGAAAAGTCAGGAAGAGCAGCAATTGGTGGACGAACTGAATCAAGAATTACAATCCAGTGCCCATACGTCCCCAGTTGGTTCGACGCACGTTTCAGAGTTGATCATTCCCCCAATCTTCGAGACCGATCCGAAAAAGGACGATGATTCCGGTTACGAAGTGGACCATAAAGAAAACCTGGATCCGATCTCGAACATGGCTAGTTCTTCTCCTAGCTCCAGTAGCAATCTTCTCACCGGAAGCGAATACAACGTTGAGGAACTAGTCAAACTGAAGTCCATTCAACCGTTTTCGATCAAACCGGTCAAGTCGAACAGCCCGAAACTTTTGTACGAGATCCAGTCGCAGGATGGTTTCACCTACAAATCGACTTCAATCGTCGAAATCTGGGACAAGTTGTTCGAAGCGGTTCAGATTGCACGGAAAGCCCACGGCTTACAGCCCCTGCCGGAGGGTCAACTGGAAGAAATGGCCGGCGTGCAGATGTTGGGCCTGAAAACGAACGCCATACGGTACCTGCTGGAACAGCTACCGGGTGTGGAAAAGTGCTCCCAATACAAGCCACAATATCACAAGAAGCTAGCCTCGGACGCGTGCTCGAATGGAGCGGGACCGGCTGTGTCGTCGATCTACGCCGATTACTTCGACGATATCAAGGAGAATGCCTACGGGGCGGCCCGGTGCGAGCCGTACAGTTCCCGGTCCGAGTACGACATGTTCAGCTGGCTTGCCTCGCGACACCGGAAGCAACCGATGCCGGTGGTGGCGCAGAACATCGACGATACGGTCATTCCGAGGTGAGTTTTTTTTTGTTTGCAAACATTTTCATAGAAGTTCTTAAAAATTGGTTTTGGAGTTAGAATCACAAAATAATTGTTAGAACATGAGGATTCTTAGAATGATACAAACAGAATATATAGAATCAGAACGAACAAAACCTTTAATTTCCTACCTCATCCTTACAGACGTGGCAGCGGAAGCAACCTCCCGATGGCAATGCGCTATCGAACCCTAAAAGAAACGTCCAAGGAATCCGTCGGAGTCTACCGGTCGCACATTCACGGTCGTGGTTTGTTCTGCAACCGTGACATCGAAGCGGGTGAGTTGTTGTAAAATCAAACACGTTTCTAAACATTTGATACCGATCTCCGAATAACTGTAATAAAATCTAACTATCGTAAATTTCAGGCGAAATGGTTATCGAGTACGCCGGCGAGCTAATCCGTTCGACTCTGACGGACAAACGCGAACGGTACTACGACGGTCGGGGCATCGGTTGCTACATGTTCAAAATCGATGAAAACTTCGTCGTGGACGCAACGATGCGTGGCAATGCAGCACGTTTCATTAACCATTCGTGCGAGGTAAGTGAACTGAAACTGACTCCCGACGTGACCTTCATCTCATCTCTCTCGCGTCCTTGATGGCGCATCTCTCCCACAACGAATAATCGACCTTGAACTTGTGCACTCTCAACATGTTTTTTCTTTCTTCTTCTTTCTAATACACCCACAGCCAAATTGCTACTCGAAGGTCGTTGACATACTGGGCCACAAGCACATCATCATCTTTGCACTCCGGCGCATCGTCCAGGGTGAGGAATTGACGTACGACTACAAGTTTCCCTTCGAGGATGTCAAAATACCGTGCTCTTGCGGTTCGAAAAAGTGTCGCAAATATTTGAACTAAACGAGGGATGGAGAAAAAAAAAAGGATATTGGACAGACGACACGATTAAAGCAATATGTGGCCGTCAATACAGGAGATAGGAAAGGAATTTTGCATGGAACTACCAAAGGTGCTGTTTAGAAATGGGGTTAAAGGGCGTGATATCGTGATATTTAGAATGCATCACACAAACGGAGAATCGCATTCGATTGTGTTGTTCGTAAAGGCCATACAAGGTGAAATGTTTCCTTTTAACGAAACCGAAACGTGCAGTTGTTGTGGCATGTTTGTACAGTTATTGAAACATCATATAGTATCTCCAGAATGTGTATTATAAGATAATTGCTAAGTGAGTCTCAGCCGAGAAATTGCTAACTGTGCAAATGAAGCTTGTAATTGTAGGTTGCATTAAGTGAGGTCAAATATTGAATCCTTTGCACTGTAAATAGGTAGATGTCTGAGTGTGCTTACCTCTCTGTTTCTGAGACAGATTTCGCAATAGGAAACAAACAAACATACACACATTTTATTACTTCGAGAGTAGGCGGAACCGGTTTAGACAGAGAACATTTCGATGGGTTACATCCCAAATCGACGATCGATTGACCGTGCTATAGTACATGAAGTTCACATAGATTGTTTCTTTTGGAACTACTTCGAATTAGAAGCAACTGTGGAATTGCTTAGAAAAATAACAGTCCTATGGGAAATGAGATCGATTGTTCATGAATAATGAACTATGGTGTGGAAATAGGACAGTAACTACGCTTAGAAATTTATTTTCCAGAATAATTTACACATTAGTACACAGCTTAAGTTGAGTTATGTAGAGACGTATTCTCCGCAATCTAAGTAGCGAATTCTTTTAGTAAGTGTTGACAAGAAGCACGCAAACGAATTGCTTCGGAATTGCTTAACTGGAACGTAAATTTTAAAATCGCGTAGGTCGGTTTTCTTCGGCTACCTGTCCATTTAGATCACCTACCACTTTGATAAGCTGCCCATTTCTTCGACTACCTGGCCAGATTTATATCAGCTGTTATTTTCTGAAACCAGAATGATATGCCTCAATATGATTTTTTTCACGTCCTCAGTTAGCCTTGTTAAGGAATGTACTCGAAAAAAAGCAACAGACAAAAATGATCACCGAAAATTCATTTTAAGTAGGATATTTTTGAAACTCTCAGGGAATAAATAAACACATATTAGCTTGAAAGGTGGAAGCAGTACTTCGACGAGCACCTGAACGGCATTATTACAGCAAACGAAAGTGGCACGGTAATAGATCTAGGAACCAAGCAGAAGATGACAGGATCCCGACACCAACCCTTAAGGAAGTTGAGGAGGAATTGGTCGGCTAAAAAACAACAAAGCTGCTGAAGTTGATCAACTCCCAAGCGAGCTATTAAAACTGGGTAGCTACCAAGATTTGGGAAGAATGCTTACCGGAGGATTGGATGGAAGGAATAATGTGTCCCATCTATAAAAAGGGCGACAAGCTGGATTGCTGCAATTACCGTGCAACCACGCTACTGAGCGCCGCCTACAAGTTGTTCTCCCAAAATTTAAGCCGCCGCCTATCACCAATTGCAAAGGAGTTCGTAGGGCAATACCAAGCGGGATTCATGGGTGCCTGCGCTACCACGGACAAAATTTTCGCGATTCGGCAAGTGCTGCAGAAATGTCGCGAATATAACGTGCCCACACACCCTCTTTTCATCGATTTCAAATCAGCTTATGATACAATCGATCGAGACCAGCTATGGCAGATTATGCACGAACATGGATTTCCGGAAAAAAAAATACACGGTTGGTCAAAGCAACAATGGATCGAGTGATGTGTGTCGTCCGAGTATCAGGGACACTCTCGAGTCCTTTCTAATCTCGGAGAGGGTTACGGCAAGGTGATGGTTTGTCGTGTTTGTTGTTTAACATTGCATTGGCGGCTGTGATTCGAAGAGCTGGGATAGACACGAGTGGCATGATCTTCAGGAAGTCTGTCCAACTTCACCGACGACGTTGATATCGTAGCACGTAACTTTGAGACGATTCGTTAGAAACAGTTCCCTACCTGATCAATCCTCGTGTTCCAGCGCTTCTTTGAACTCCGTCGCACTTATTATCAACTGCATCGACCATGATACTCCGATGGGCAATCCTTTACTGTCTGTACCGACCGACAGTCAGTTCTTACGCTCAAACGTCGCATCCAGCTACTGTTTGCCAGAACGCATTGCCTGTCGCTCCATGGGGGACCCCGAGTCGCTCGACCCAGTTGCGCCAACTATTTTCCGCCAACATCATCACCCTGTTTCCTGCCATCAGAGCCGTTCTGGCCCTGCGGTCGAGTCTGGTGTAGGGGTCTCCCAACAACCACTCTCAGGCAAGTACGATAAAATTTCCACATTTTCGCTTCCTGAATCCCATCGCTTTTCAGCGGTAGTTTCATCAATGAAAGTATCAAGTCGTCACCCATCCGGTCATCAAAACATGCAGACAACGGAACGCACATCACACAGCTTGATGGAAGCCCCCAAGCCAGTCCACAATCGAGATCCGTTGCTCTTCTGCTGTCTGTTCCAGTCTTCCAAGCCGTTCCGTTCCTGTGTTCGGTGGTAAGGGGGATTTCCAACTTGCCGAACGCACGTTACCCCCGGTCGTACCACTCATCCAGCGGGACGAAATGACATCTGTTCACGTCAGCGAACCTAAGGCTTCACGCGATATGGCTAATCCAGATTCAACTTCTTTTTGTCCAGGTAATGCTAGTCACTCTGGATTCGGCACTAACGTATCGATTGCATTACAACGATATTATCAGCAAAGCGAATCGACAGCTGGGTTTCATTTTTAAAATATCTAGTGAATTTAAAGACCCTCTCTGCCTTCGGTCTTTGTACTGTGCTCTGGTGCGGTCGGTTTTGGAATCCAACTCTGTTGTTTGGTGCCCATATCAGGCAACATGGACAGCTAGGATCGAAGCAATTCAACGAAGATTCGTGAGATATGCCCTGCGTCGCCTACCGTGGCGTGACCCGTTGAACCTTCCACGATACGAAGATAGATGCAGATTGCTGGGACTACAGACATTGGACCATAGGCGAAATATTGCGCAAGCTGTTTTCGTTGCCAATACACTAACAGGTGGAATTGACTCACCGGAGCTATTAAGTCAGCTCAACCTCTACGCTCCTGAACGAATGCTTCGCCAGCGGGACTTCTTGCTGCTTGAACCCCGTAATTCATCATATGGACTTCATGACCCTATCCGCTTCATGTCAGCTAGGTTCAACGTTGTGTATTTTTTATTCGACCTTAACTGTACTTTAGCAACATTCATGCGCAGACTGACAGAATGGCATACTACGAGAAGGATATTTGATAAGGATAATTGATTGACGACGAGGACTGCTCCGAACTATGGATGTTTCTTATTTTATACTTTGACCATACTCTACGTTTGTAATCCTGTTTATTTTAATTATGTTTACGAATGTGCAACTAAGCAATGTTTTGTATTGTATTGTATTGTTTTTTATTGTATTGTTTTGCAAAAGATACGGGGTTTTTACGCCAAATTAAAACGGCTTTTCCCCGTCATAAACAAATTCATTAAGACCACCTTAGGTCAGATGGAATATATATAATAAATAAATGGCGGAAACGTACATCAGACTTAAGGCTGAAGCTGGTAAGATTGGGCTTGTGATTAATGCGTTGAAAACAAAATGCATGAAGGGAAGAGGCTCACGAGAATACAATGTTACCCTCCTACCACGAGTTCAGATCGACGGTGATGTAATCGAGGTAGTAGACGAATTCGTGTATCTGTGCTTATTGATGGCCGCCGATAACGACACCATCAGAGAGGTACAAAGGCGTATTTTGGCTGGCAATCGTGCCTACTTTGCACTCCGAAGAACGCTCAGATCGAACAAAGTTCGCCGAACTACAAAGTTGACCATCTACAAGACATTAATTAGACCGGTAGTTCTCAACGGCCACGAAACATGGACAACGCGCCATTTGGTGTCTTTAAACGGAAGGTGCTGGCGAATGAATCACAAATTGCAACAGTTGCTGGGAGAACCTCCCATTGTACACATCGCCAATATCGGTCGACTACGACTGGGTATATCGAAAGAATGGCGGATGAAGAAGGTACAAGAAGAAGGGGCGCGCAACGAGCAACGTCCTTGTTTCCCGGAGCTTGCCCTTCATAATCGGGTTGTGCGATAAATACAGCTGCCACCACTTTTTCAAACAACCTCGAAACGGCACAGGCATTCCACCATAATTGCTCACGTTTGTTTCATTTTTTGAAGACAGGAAAGACATGATTTTTACCATTGATCTGGGAATGATCCGACTTGCAACGATAAATTGAAGAGACGGGATAGAGGTGCTGATAGACTAGTGCAGCATTTCTTAAGAACAATTTCTGGGATTCCGTCAGGCCCTGTGGACTAGTTGATGCTTTGAAGGAGGAACTGGATTTTATCACTGTTTTAGGATCGATGATTCAGTTATCACCAACTGGAGGATGGACTGGAACATTCTTTGTAGCTTTGTGAACTTGTTCATCATGAACACGCTTGAAAACTGACTCAGGAAAAGATCACAAATACCCTCAGTATAAACAAGCTTTCAACGCTTCCCTTGGACATAACAGTGGGGACGCCGGATTCTTTTCTCTATTTGTTCACGTAATTCCAGAACCCTTTAGGATTGTGACGTAGTTGTTGCTGAATTTTCCTTTCGATGCGCAAAAATAAGTGTCTGATTCAGGCTTTTGTATCGAAAATTGGCAACGTTGTAAACTTGTTTGTATCGGCGGGTTTTACACTTTGAATATTTGCGCAAGGTAAATCGCGTTTCAAACGCTTCAAAAGGTTTTTACTCCATGGCGGGTTGCGGGGCGGTGTTCGAGTTCGTTCTGGAATAAACTGGTGAATGGCATACAATAGTATATTGGAAAAGACATCAACTGATGAATGAAGATCCTGATTGATGAATTCGAGTCAGTCAATGTTTGATAGAAAAATATTCATACTAGTGTAATCACCATTCTTGAAGTGGTAAAAAAGTTTTTCCACTGGAAACATAAATACGCAGGGTGAAGCAGCGCTTGTTTGGATTAATAGAGGTGGAGGATGAATTGATTGCTTCACAAAAGGAGACGGAGCTTCCACCAATGAAAAATGCACATCTCCTTCGTTAATACCAAAACAAAGGTCAAGCATCCGGCTATTGTTATTTTCAACGAAGTTCAGTTGAGAAGTACGCGCCAAACTTAGCTGTCGATAAGCTGGGCAGTCGTTGCACTAATCGGAGAATGTGTTCCGTCAGGATAGAGATAATTTGATGGGCTGAGCTTCCATTTAATGACGGGTAGGCTAAAGTCGCCAAGAATCAATCAACTATCCTTTGTTTTCATTTGACTGGGGATGTGATTATGTGAATTAATGTGCTGCTCTATTACATTCATGTCTTGAGTACGATCCGGAGGAATATGAAGTACACAAATGAAGAGCTCGCTCTTCACTTTTCTATTTAGCGAAGTTCTGGCGAGTTTGATGAATTTGAATCCTTCGGCACAAAAACAACATCGTTGGCTTTGTACCACTCCACCACCGGTTTCGCGTAATGGCACGATGCCAGATCCGGCCGAAACAGAGTGTCACATACGTGGGACCGGAAAAAAAAACTCCAGTCAACTGGAAGGCGTTCAAAGAATTGACTGAGAAATCAGGGAACTGCAAGTCAGCCCTGGCTTTGATGTCCTCAACATCGGTAGCTGCGGTTTGCACGTCGTACACTTCCTTCAAGGAGGAGCTAAGACAAACAAATTGGCATGTGGATCATTTTCTGCTGGCTTTGATCAGCCTGTTCAAAAACGTACCGCTTAGAAGATCTGGCTACACAGCTGTGACAGGTTCGCACATGACTTACTTTGTTTTTATTTTACTTGACTGGAACTTCTTAGGTGATCCTTATAACTGAAGCATCGCCTTTGTATGCATGACTTTGAATTGTAGTGCAATGATTATCTTTGCGAGTTTTTCACAATATTTTTTCTTTCTATATGCTACACGAGTTCCGGCAACCTAGGATGGTAACACTGCTGTCATTTTTAAAATTGCATAACGTTTTAGTCTACTTGTATAGTAGGCAAAATATTTGTCACTGCATTGGAAAAATTTTGCAGGGCACCTATTGTGTCAGCCGAAATTCAAACGAAGTTTTTCGTCGGTATTCCGATCAATATTGGTCACTGTTGTGACTGATGCGGTAGACGATAAGATGCTGGTACCAAAGCTAAATTTTGTCATCACGTTGGCAGCCATGGTCGAGTCGTTTCACAGGAATTTCCTGACCGAATCTCCTATGGCACTGCTTCTTTTCGATGATTTGACGGGACTTAAAATTAGAGCCGCTATGGATGAAATTGAATTGACAGAGAGCAATCTTCTGCCAACCCTTCATTTGGAAATCGGTTTTGCCTTTGAAACGGGAATAAAAAAGCGAGTTTGTTTGGAGTAGCTACTCAACAAATCTCCTTCAACATAACCTTGAACGCGTTACGTTACCTGCATTAACCCTGATGATGTAACTCACCAGCTAAAAAGCGTCTGGAGTTGTGTCTGGAAACGTTCGTAGATAAAGACTATCTGAAAGCGTAAATAAGAATTTGGCCAGTTGGGCTCAATGCCGTCTTCAAAGAAGCAACGCACGGGACAAATACTACGAGTCCCTGAAAGCACAATAAACTGAAGGAGATTTGCAACAAAAAGAAGCAAGAAGAAGAGAGACGCAGAAAAAAATAGCAAAGAAATTGAAGTTTTTGGCCGATGTCCAGAGGAATGCAGCGCGCATTGACGAACAAATAAAAATGCTACAAAATTGAGCGTAGATACCTACGGGTTTTAAAATATAAGTATTTATGATAGAACTTGACTGATTGAAGATGCTGTTTAAACATTAATCAAAAAGGAACGTAGGTGGCCTACGGCGTCAAAACCATTGCTGGTGCATATTGCAGCTCCATTTTTGTTTGTTGTTAGCTATGTTCCTCTATTTTTCCTACCCGTTGAGATTTTTTCCCGATCAGGAACGAATTTCTTGGTATTTAAGCGCGCAGCATAAGAGGTAAAATACCTGAGAATAATGGCATACAAATGAATGTTCCTACAATGCGAATACCGAATTGAGGTAAGCCAATACCAAAATCAGTACCTCTCAGGTATCCAAAATAACAAGTTTTGTTATTCGAAAGATATTTTGTGTTTGCAATTCTTAGGTATTTTGCCGCTTATACTGTGCTTTTAAATTCAAAGGCCAGTTATCAAGATCGAAATTCGGTATTCATATGTTATTTTCTGCTACTCGGGTTGTGCCACCATATCTGCCGCCGTCCTCTGAATCTGATTGTTTCAGTTTTTCTTTAATACTTTTCTTCGCTGTTCATGCTTCTAGAAAGATCAATGACATATTGAGCGATTTTTGGTCTTGTTTGCAAAATGTAAGATCGAAACAGATAACGCCATACGCTAGAAGTCCGATTTGCAGCTGCTATCCGTCATTTAACCCATTAAGCCTTATTGAAACAAGTCAGAAGCATTCCAGATTAGAAATTTATCTCAAAAACTTCAAAAATATCTATTAAGCCCACTTATATCCACTAATTTCTAGGTCGGGAAAATGTCCATACTGGTCCACTGGGTGTTAGTTAAGTTGTCCGTAAACAATGGCTTTTTCCGCGAATTCCTCGTTATTAAAAACTCGCCCATTCAATTCACGACGGTCATTTCGAAGAGGAAAATTTCACCTATCCGAGAGAATTGGATTTTCACATGGGTAGCCTTTATTCCACGTGAAATTTACGGAATAAGCGTTACGTTTGTCAGTTAGGCCCTAATGAAAAGTCTTTGTCGATTTCCTCTGTTAGGCTTAGTGACGTTTAACGCACGCACACTACATCGCCATTTAGATCGAATGAGTGCAAGTAAGAAGCAAAACAAACCGTCATTCATCTACATGTGCAAGAAAGGGAAATAAGGCGATTAAACGTCAAAAAGTCTAATGTTCAATGTTCGTCTGTACAACCTCGAGTAGACGACGGTGTAAATGTTTTTAAAAAAAACATCGAAACTAGTTTCACCCTTAATTTCATCATAGCCATGCATTCAAAAGTCATACACAAAAGAAAATGTTGCATTTTTTTCGAGTACAATCTTTAGTAAATATGTTACTAAGCTCGAGGCGACTGAGTCGAATCTTGTCCCGGTTCAGGAATTTTTTCAAGCTGGATATTCGCCTAGCCTTCACTGTGCATAGCGTACCTTTGCAGTTTTCACACAATATACACATTTATACATTAGTGTTGGCACCGAAAGCTCTCAATCAATAACTTCAGAAGTGCAATAACAACACTGAATTCAAAAACGGCAAAACATAAATCGATACTGAAATTCAATAAGCGTAGAATTTTCGTAGAAAAAAAAACAGTTCTTCAAACAATCAGCATGGAAAATCGACCTCGACTTGGGATTAATTCATCACTTTTAACACACACACACACACTACATTAGACATTAAACAGCAGATACTTTTAACAAAAAAAAAAACACTGTGCTTTCGAAGCAGCTGTCCACGTTGAAGAACCTTAATACAAAGCAGTATACAATAATCAGTAAGGGAAATTATATCGCAAAACTGGAGATCAACCGACTCTCAGCGTCTCGACTCGGGTTCCATAACCAGTTCAACTGTAAACTTCTTGTGTAGGCAAATTTTACAACTATCGTCAAAATCGAATTTTAAACACACACATCTGTAGAAGTTTTACTAGCTGTCTTGTCCAGGAAAAGTTCGGTAAATTGTGAAGTGAGAAAATGTACAAAAATCTGAAAACACTGACTTTACCTCTAGTTTAGCAAACTTCGCTTTCAAAATCGTGTTACGTTTTAGAAGTCAGAACTGTGTAAACCAGTAATTTCGCTCAAATCGAGAAAGAGAAGGAGATAGACAGATAGGGTGATTTGAATTACTACATTTTAAGATTTTCAAGAAAAATAATGACCGCATTGTAACTATCCGTAATTGTGAATAGAAGGTTGTAGTATTATTGACTGTTACAATATAAAAATAAGCATTTTACCCCATTTCGCCAGTCAAATTGTAATGAGAAATGTGAAATATTTGTCATCGCGGCAGCAGGCTGTACATAAACTATTTACTTTAAGTTTTATTTAAAACAAAAAGCTAAATTCTACCATCGCTTCTACCTACCTAATTTTATTTCCTGTGGCTAGGAGCCGGAATCGGATTCTAGCGACGTGTTCGAAGCTATTTTATACGTTGTAAGGTTTATTTGTAAGAATTCAATTCGAATTTCAGCCGGTTAGGAATTGCTGCAAGTACATTCTCTAACGAACACTGACTAATCAGCGTCGGAACGTTATCTTGCCATTTTATCCATTTTCGTTTTTATTTAAATAACAAGTCCTACGTCGTCTGCGCGTGAGCAAAACATTTAATGTTTGTATTAAGTCATTACTGCAACAGCAGTAGAGTTATCTGCTGCGGTACATTTAAGCATTATTTATGATACAATTATAGATCAGCCTAACAATTTTCGTGCTATACAGTAGTCATATTTGTAAATTTGTAGCTAACGTACACACATAGAAACGCTCTTAATTATAGGATTGGAAGAAACAGAATTGAATCAAAACTAAACGTAGAATGAGTTTTAAATATGTGTAACCCTTTCTCGGTTACGTTATATTCGAAAAAGAAATGGTGAAGTGAAAACAAATGTGATACTAATGGAAAAGTAATTTGAAATCTTAACTTAATTGCTACTGAAGTAACGTTTAACTGACAAAATAGAAATCTTCGAAATACAAAACAAAAATGGATATTACTAAATGATAATGGTGAATACACACACACACATTAAATCTAGCATGCGTAGTATAAATTGTCCCTCACACACACAACACACGTATTTCAAACCTAGACACAGACAACACAGCAACAACACAAAATACAAACTAGTTATAAACGGAAATTCAAATCCGTAAATTTAACCGAACATAAAAGAAAAAAGGTTCTATAGCTCTGAGTCTATAACGATATTTGTAATTCGTGTGTGTAAGAAAGAAGGCTCACTCGCTCTCGTCCGAACATATAGCTGACGATTGAGAGACTTCATTCAAATCGTGTAAATTTTGGCTTTGTCAACCAATTGCAACCATGCATACTATTATAACTACCACACATTACTACTACAAACAACAACAAATACTACAACTACTACTACTACTACTACTACTTAGAAATGTAATTGCAGTTTATTAAGTTTAGGTTTCTTTTTCTCATTTAAAGTATTATGTTGAATTGAACAATTAATGCGATAAAATAATAAAACGTATTTGAAGTCATGAATCGAGGCGCAGCACAAAACTTTGCTTATGGAAAGAAATTCACTTTGAGGGGACAACCCGGGCACAACTGGCAAGGATTCTCTCACACCACGATTAAAGAACTACACAAGCCCGAATCGTTATATGTATGTAGAAGGTTTGATTTCTAATAAAGTGCACAGTGAATCCGGATCTTGTTATCGCAATTGGTCCTGATGTGAATTACAAGCAGCTCGTTCAGGAGCTCCTATACTGCATACCTGTCCCATCTGGAAAAAATAAAGTCGAGAAAAACGTTGTGGAAAATGTATTTCTGTGTAATGTAAAACGCCATAATTTTATGCACCACCTAATTTCACCGCGTTTCACTTCGAATTGATTGTTTTTGTTGATAAAATGTATTGCTAACACTAAAATTCTAATGTGTGCAATAGTTTACTGTTTGAGAAAGAATTCTGCGAGGAAATACAAAACACACAATACTTACGTATCCTCATAACGTTTGCATTAAAGAAAATGGACAAAAATTACCGTTTTTTCATGGGTTTACCTCCACTCGCACTGACAAAACTTCCCATGCAGCATCAATCATAGTAACCCATTAGTCAGCAGACAAAATTTGACAGCTCTATCAGTCGAACTCTAACCGTGATGGCAAAAACAGTGAAGCAACTCCGTTCAGATCGGCACCAAAGTGTGTGCGCGTTCAAAGGTTTGGCACCCCGCTGCGTCCAAAACGGACATCGTGCGGCACTTTTTGGAGCCGGATAAGCCCGTTCCGGCATTTTCAACATCTTGGCACTATTAGACAACAATCAGAGCATCGAAAGAGAGTTCGGTTCCGGACGGCTGATGACCCTGAGCGACAAGAAGCTCCAAAGGCGCTTGGCCGGGAGGTCGGTTCAACCGAACATACATGTCAGAAAGCGGAAGTAGCGTCCACTGGTTTCGGAGCTGCAGGCAATGACGCAGCGGCAGCGGCTGAATACGATGGTCAACTCGATTTTCCCGGCGAATCATGACGGGGCGGTGGTGATGGACGACGAGACCTATCTCATCTGCACCTATCTCATGGCAACGACTGGCAGGGCACTTCGTAGTTTACTTCCCCCACGAAGGAAGTGAACTCCGAGGTGATAGTTCGTAGATTTTTTGTTTGCATGTAAGCAATTACCTTCCTTAGGAAACTTATCTGTCTTGGCTTTTTTTGTTACCATTCGAAAAAAAAAGGCCATTTTTTTAATGCAAACGTTAGACGCCATTTGTTTTTCCTTGGGGCGTGCGCTTATACTAAGAATCGGTTACAGAAAGAAGGCAGCGTTTTTTCTCGAAAACATCTTGTTTAATTTGAAATTATGTGCTCAGTTGATCTAGACAGGTATATTTATTTAGTGATTTAGTGATTATTCTAAAAATTACATGTATACAGAGTGAAATACAAACGAAATCCTCTAGTGCAGAAATACGAATGATATTTTTCAGCTTGGGCTTAATTCCGTGTGTTTACTTTTCAGCTCGCTTTTCCGAACGCCGTCGCGGAAAAACAATGATTATACATGGGAACAGCTATGCGCAGCACTAACATCAATCCGGAAGGATAACCGGATCCAGCTCTCGTTCCAGTGGAATCCCGAAGAGCATTTTACGGGATAAGCAGAAAGCAACCTACCAACAAGCCAAACCTGGAGTGCCTACTGTTTTGATCAACGATGAAGAGAACCGCATTGTTACCTGGGTCTAGGATATGGCTAAAATGGGATCCCCTAGCAATAGCCAACAGTTGAAAACATGCGTGGCACAGAACGTTAGAGGAAGCCATTCCAGGAGATAAACATTCTTTGCAACGTCATCCAAGTGCGCCCCTAATAATGAACTCCCTCGAACACACTCTCAAATATTCTGTCAAAATAACACAGCAAATCAAAACAAAGGCGCAAATATGTATAGCAAGGTACAGGCTTCAAGATGTACTTTGGAACAAGGGGTTCTACAACAGTGAACCAATTAAATTTCAAATCGCTAGTTGCATATTGATTGTTGATAGAGCTGTATCCGAATGCCAGTGCTGGTTTACTGAAATTGAAAGGATACATTCAAGCAGAGGGATGTGTTGATGGATCCAATGTAATATTCAACATGGATGAAATCGCTGTCCGCACATTTCCGACTAAAGAAGTGGAGCTAGCTGGAACCGGGGCTCGACTCTTACATGTTCATGTTGGCAATTCCGAAAAAGAGTCATATACTGCTTTGTTTACCCCGAACGCTTCCGTAACGTTAGGACTAACTCTAACGCTATTTCCATGTAAACACAAGAGTTCCGTGAGAAATTCTTAAAAATTTACTATCAAATTTACCACCTTATAGAACGAAATCAGGTTGACTGAACAGAGACACGTTTTATTTGTACCTTCGCGACCTTCCTGCTGACTGGATGCAGGGAATCTTCGTAATGGTTTCCAAAAAGGTGACCTAACTGTGTGCGATAACTGGCGTGGCATTATTTTGCTGTGTACCATTCTCAAAGTTCTATGCAAAGTGATCCTGGCAGCAGCAGGATCCCGTGCCAAAAGATTCCAAAAGAACGAATTTTAAGAGTTCCTTGGTGTTAATTGACAACGGAAAAGATTTTGACAGACTCAATCGCAAGAATAAAGGGTGTTTCGATCAAAATTTGGTCGACTTAAACTTGACGCATTTCTTTTCATCGTGCATTAACAAAGTTTGCACATCCCTCATTTTGAAGATGTGTGCGTGTAGCATCATGCCTCAAAATGTCGTCGAAGGAAGAGAAGCAACGCATCAAAACTTTGCACGTGCATGGTGAAAATCCAAACTACTCCCACGCCAAGTTGGCAAAATTGTTGAATGTGGCTAAATAAAACACGTCAGCCAAAGCACGATCGCGAAAGTTGTACACGACGATGCTGGCGAAGTTTGATGGTACAGGACGATGAAACTTACATCAAGGCAGGCTTTAAACTGCTCCCTGGACAGGAATTTTATACGACAACCGGACAGGGAAAGGTGGCAGATATTTTCAAGCACATTAAACTGTCAATGTTCGCGAAGAAATATCTGGTGTGGCAGGCCATCTGTACCTGTGGCTTGAAGAGCAACGTTTACATTGCGACCGGAACCGTCAACCAGGAATTTTATCTGAATGAGTGCCTACAAAAACTTCTACTACCTTACCTGAAGCAACACAATTGTTCCGTTCTATTTTGGCCGGATTTGGCATCTTGCCATTACGGAAAAAAGGCCATGGAGTGGTATGCTGCCTACAACGTTAAAGTGGTGCCCAAGGACAAGAACCCTCCCAACACGCCAGAGCTCCGCCCAATCGACCAATATTGGGCCATCGTCAAGCGGAACCTTAAGAAGACTCAAAAAGCTGTTGTGAGCGAGAAACAGTTCAAGGCAAACTGGCGTTCTGCGGTGAATAAAGTGGACAAGGAGACTGTACAAAAACTCATGACAGGTTTTAAACGAAAGACCCGGCAATTCGCATTCGGTAAAAAGGAAGCTTAGCTGAATATTTCTCTTGTATTAACTGAACTTGAAAAAGAAAAAGAATTTGACTTATTACTAAAAACATTGATCGACTCACACACATTACTGTTTGACCAAATTTTGTTCAGAACACCCTTTGTGTGAAGCGCCCTTAAACACATGGAAATCCCTGAGCAAATCCTCGGCCCCATCGAAGCTTAGTCGGAGGCCTTTTTGTGCAGAGTGTTGCACAACGGGCTCTTGTAGTCAATAGGGGGTTTTAATAAAAAAAAAAAAAACATAATTTTTCCATCTGTATCGATGATGGGCGTTCTTCCTAGCACAAAAATATTATTCCCAACAAACAAACGAAAGCAGTAAATAAGCATACATGCTTTATTAAAGCTGAATTACGACTTTCGTAGCTAAATAAAAAATCTGGCTGAAATAAAAGCTGAATAACCATGTTCTCAATTGAAATATTAACATTAATTTAAGTGTTTCATTTTGTTTGAATAACATGTTTAGTAAAAGCTATTTTAGTATTTATGTGTAACTAAATTTACACAGTTTAACAAAGAGATGAATAACAGTTTATAAATCCGTTTAAACATCGTTTATATAGCCTAGCTTATAAAACCTGATATTGAATTGAATAATAGCTGTAATGTACATCACTATTCAACTGATTCAATTTTAAGCTGAAAAAAAATAATACAAAAGCCTTACACAGGTGTCTTAATTGACTTTTATTCAATTACTGAACAATAAGTTGAAATACAGTTTATGCCTCTTATGCAACGACTTTTAACTAGCTTTGCCAATTAAACCTTATATTTAGCTAAATAATAGCTGTTGTTTAAGCCAATGGTCATCAAAATAAACTAATTGTAATTGTAGTAAAATAAAAGTCGTTTAAATGCCGTAGTAAAGCGTCCGAAGTGTTCGTTATTTTGGTTGATAAATATTTCTTCTTCAACTTCAAGTTATGCTGGATTACTGATAAAATAATATAAATAATAGAATGCCTATATTTTCGTTTATGAGTTGTTCATTTTTGGTGCCGGTGAAAAAGTATTGACCTGTTTTCAAGAGTTGAAATTATAGTCAACTGCATGGAGCAAATAGCTCACAGGCTAATCTTAACATTGCCTATCCGAATAGAAAACAGCGCAGTGTAAACAAATAACAGCAGACAACATTGTCATATCCTTTAATCGTCTCTTGTTCAACATGCCCCTGTCAGTAATGCACGTAGTAAAACCGAACATCCAATATCAAAACTTGTGTACAGCTTGCTAATTCAGACGTTGAATAACAACATTTAGAAGGTTTACTTGAGCACTGATGTTGCTTATTTACAGACAACGCTATAAATAGAATATCAATGTAGCTCAATTAAAGCATCACTTCTGCTACTATTCAAAATATAACATTGAGCTTATATAGACGACTCGTTTATACTTCACTCAATTCTAAGATAGCGTTGTGGGAATGTCACGTAGTTGAGGATACGAAGGTTGGTGGTTCAAGTCTCGCTATTAAATGATAATAAATAAATGTTACATAATGTTTCTGTTAATGTACATGTATAATAATATCAAACCAAATATGCTTAGTATAAAATGTCTGTATCGTATGGAAAATCAGAAAAAAAAATCATTGAAAGTTTTATGAGAATTGTTAAATAAAGTCGAACAAAAGTTCTATAAAAGACAACACAGCTTTTTTGATAAGCTTAATGATGTTGAAGAAAAATTTCGGCATGGCTTTAAATTAACAAGGAGAGAATATATTATCCGTTAAAAAAAACTCGCTTAGCTAAACAAAGGTCACTTTTACTCTCGGAATCAGCCTCAAGTTGTGTGCAGCACTTAAACAGCAGTTATTCAATTATCAGCTGAACTCCATTGCTGCAAACTTGCTTCTTAAGCATATGCAATTGCCAGTGTCCAAAAGCACTTGGCGACAGCTTAATAACTTCTCCAAATTTGTGTGAATAAAATGCCTGAACAAAAGCAGTGATTGAAAATAGTTCAGAGATTATTCAACACACTGCTGAATTAAATCGCCAAAATAATGTTTATTTAATGATTGATTGTTTGTTGGGTTATGAATCTCAACTATTTTTTCTCGATTTTTAATTAAGAAAAATCTAATCATTTATATTTTTACAAACCGACATGCATTTCCACAAAGTGACATTTATGAAAAGTGATAGCACTTAATTTTCAGTAACGGGGGCTTCCATTATGACATAAATGTCATACACTCCCGCTGCACTTTACTCAATTTTTGAGTACAATTGTATGCTATCTCTTTTTCTCTCACGGAAATGTTACTCAATTTTCGTAAAAAGTGGATCTACTCAACATTGAGTTGATCCACTTTTTAACGAAAATTGAGTAACATTTCCGTGAGAGAAAAAGAGATAGCATACAATTGTACTCAAAAATTGAGTAAAGTGCAGCGGGAGTGTATGCTAGAAATCAATGGTTGGTTCGTTGGCTTAGGCAGTCTGTTCTTTGTAGCATGTTTCATGGTGAAAAAGGATGGTGTTGTCTTGCAATCATTATTATTTCATAATATTTTGAAATTGTTTTTTCAATAGTTTCGCTTGTCAATTTAAAAATAAATAAATTAAATACCGGTATATTATTACATTTACTATCGAACAATGTTATAATCCACATACCCCTATAATACCCTATTGTCGCCTCGTGTTAGGTGACTCTCCATTTGATTTGCAATTGTCACCTCGTATGTCAGAGCGAGTCGTCTCGACTCGCACGCCGCGCTGAATAAGGCTGAGTAGTGCCGAAATCGAAACAAGAACAATAATTTGAATCTGCCGAGTGAGCAGAATGGGTGACCACTGAACTAACCAGTCGCGTCTATGAATCCATAAAAATGTAAAGCAGTATGTAAGAGCAGTAGATAGAAAAATATAGTTTCTCATTAAATTGTTATAGTATTTAAAAACAAATTACTTAACGTTACTTTATTATCATTATCAAGAAAAAAAATCCCAACTAAAACCTTCCTTTAGTCCGCTTTTTTCCCTTTACTTGCTTTTCGCCATCCTGTAATTTTCCTTTGCGCTCCAGATGTTTGGTCTTGAAATGTCGCACACGGCGAGATTTTTTTAACTGCTTCTGCTGTTGCACTCGAACGGACCGCTGAAAGATCTTGCTCTTCAGCATCGACTTATTGGCATAACGTTTGAGTTTTTTGTTTAGATCCTTCTTCGAGTTGATGCCTTCGAGGTTCAAAACCGGACCACGAGGTGTCTGTTTTCCTGTACTGGTTGTTGGTTCGTCCTTCTCATCCTGTCGCTCGTCCTCTTCGCTGTCATTCTTTTTGGGAAACTTTCTCTTTTTTGGCTTTTCTCCAGCCAACTCCATGCCGGGAATCGTATCCAAGACCGTCTCATCTTCGCTGGACGATTCGTCCTCTTCCTCATCTTCATCAGCATCCTCACCGCGCACGACTGCCCGATTCTCACCGATCCAATTGTTCTCCTTTGCCAAATCCGTAGTGGACAACTCCACCACCTTCACCGTTACGTTTTCAGTATCATACTCCTGCTCTTCCTCGCGGTCTTCGGCAGTTAACTCCTGAATCGGTTTGTATGAATGGTACATTTTTTTAACGTTATCCTTCGCGTCATTGCGGATTCGGCGTACCTCCGCTTTAAGCTTCCGTTCGATTTGATTGTTGGCTATCTTTTTCCTATGGACTTTGCGCTTATGGAATCCGGTCAGAAATTCTCTGCGGAATAATGTACATTAATAAATTGGAATTGTTATCTTAACATTTACGATACTCACTGTCGCTTGGTCGGGTCGAACACAATTTCAAGCTTCTGCTTTACAAAAGCTGGCTTGTTACCGGTTTCCGATTTACGCTTCATTATTATTATAACTGCAGTTTTGTGAAGAAAAAGTTTAAATTTTAATTTGTTGGGGAAGTTCTAAATGGACATGCAGAGTGCAGAGCATGTAAATAAAAACACATGCCGCCCGATGCCGATACGCAGCAACAGTGGAATGTCATTTCTCAAAAGTAGCGTTAGTACACGTCGTGAAATCCGTGAAATCAATATCTGTCAGCTGTGAGTTCCAGGTCTCTGATATCGAATAAATCAAACATTGAATGACAGTGCTTTGTTGTCTGATGAAATAAATCGAAAAATCTTTTTGCGAATAGACGTAGTTTCAGATTTTTAATACGCCGTTTGGTTGATTAACTACTATCTAATTTAAATCCATTCAAGCAAAATGTGTGATTCCGATAATGAGGAGTTCGAGAGTGCAGATGAAGATTTTGAAGATCTGAAGAAACCACAGCAAATGGGTGGAAAAACTGAAAGACTGCCTTCAGTGCCGAAGTCTGACGTGGAGCCGATCGTCAAGGGCAGCAGCAGCATCACTGGGAAGTTGGCGAGAGAAGATGATAGCAGTAAGCTAGATTCTCTAGATAATTCTAAGGAGGAGCCGAAAAAAAGTGGAGTGAGGAAAATCATCCGACCTGATAAGGATAGGCTGAAGGAAGCCAAGATGATAATTGGGAAGGTGGAGGAGAAGAAGCCACCAAAGCAGGAACCCAGTGCTATAGCTGAAGCAGCCTCTGGGGATGGTTGGGACGATTTCGATAACGATTGGGCGGATGTGAGTGTGGAAAAGCCGAAAGAGCCAATGCATGAGAAGTCGCAGCTGAAAACCAACTACAAGGACGTGGATATTGACGAAGTGGAGAACAAGTTGAAAGATTTCATGAAAGGTCAAGATGATCCGCCTTTGAGTTCGGTGCTGGATCGATTGTCTGATAAAGATACGGATAAATCAGCGATGGGACAATCATGGAGTGGGTGGAAGCCAAGCTGGGGTGGCGCTGCAGTTTCGTTCCTTTCTTCAGCGTCGAAGAGCGTCGCTTCGATTACGACCAATATTTCTCAGGTATGGTTTTGGTTTTAAGTATGCAAGGAATGCCCATTCATTAACGGTGCAAATTTTTTTTAGGCGATTGAATCCGGCATAGGTGTCCCTACTCCGGAAGAGCTTGCTAAACGTCAAGCGGAGGAGCAAGCTAAACTTAAAGCAGATGGTTACGTTCCGGAAGAGGAACTTCCACGGGTGGCACCAAGTGCATCGACGGATCGTTTTGGATTTGATAATATAGTTTCTGGCGTAACGCAAATCAGCAGCAAGGTAATCAGTGGAGGATTAGATACGCTGGAAGGAATTGGCAAAAAGACAATGACCATTCTACAAGAGAACGACCCCGGTCTGTTGAGCAAGCGGATGAACGATGGCGTTGTTCTGAGTCATATTCTTCGAGAAGCGAAGGAAAAAACTGAGGAACGGGAAAAGAATTTGAAGCAAGTCCAAAAGCATCTTTATAAGAAGAAATTACATTTCGAAACTCTTTTTGATGATTACCATGGATTGGTTCACTTGGAAGCACTAGAAATGCTTTCAAAGCAAGCTTCCTTGAAATTGGACTCCCTACTTAGTCCCCTGACAGGAAATGCATTGGATGACCTACAGGAAACCATGAATGAGGTGAAAGAACTTTGCGAACTTCCCGATTCGGAAAATGACGAAACCGATGGCACACACAGTGTTGAAGAACTAGAGCAAAAACTCAATGAAGCAATTACCGATCTGGACGAAGTGAAGGTAGATTTCCAAGATCTGCTCAAATGTTGGCAAGAAAATAACGACTGGATTGAGGATGCGTCGTCTGTGAGAACACCACAAATAATTTTCGAGAAAGCGATGCATGCCCTCGCTCAGACAACGGCTCTCTGTGTGCTACGAATGCATAAACTAGCCGAAATTCTGCTGATTCTCGAACACCATAGTACAGCCAACGAGGCCGACGCCCTAGTTCAGATGACTACGGTTTTCTGTTGGCATCTGAGCGGTGTAGCTACGCGATTCTCCGCAGAGCTGAGTAAATTCAAGGGTGATCATCAAATGCGCCGATCCAGTGGCGAAGACAGTGATAATGCGTTGATAACGAACATTTTCTTAGAGGTAAGCATGATGCTAACATTATTTCACCAATACGGTTGCCTCTAACAATATTTTTTTCAACTTACAGGGCTCCAATAGCATTTCGTACGTGCAGAACGCTTTCCAGTTATTCATCCCGATTCTACAAATAGGTGCAGCATAGTCAACATTCGAAGTATCAGAAAAGCGAGTGATTCTATCGGTTAATCGATTAATATATGAAACATTGTTTATTATTCTTCTTGGATGTGGTATAACATTTTCGATGAGATGTACCTATTAAACTATTCCTTTAGAAAAATACAATCAACCGAAACGTACTTTAACTGAAGTGAATTCCTTCCGCATTGAACGCATGTAGAACGGTCATAAAGTCATCAGTGTCCATCGTTCTCGCACGCTTGCTACCGGCTTCAATCTTCTCCAATATTCCTTCGACCTTCTCTTTGATATTGAATCCTTCCGGCACGTCTTGGTTCTTCAGCGAGCATTGCATCTTGTAGTTTTGCTCTAAAGCTGACATAACGGACGTCTGTTTGAATGCCGCAGCCAAGGTCTTGTTCTTTCTCAAAAAAGCTATCCTCGTTAAACCATCCCATTCGGTGTAGTTGATCGGAGGTGGTGGATTCCGGGGCTCAATTCTCACCACACTGCTCTCCACTTTCGGCGGCGGTCGGAAATTGTTCTTCCCCACCTTCATCAACATGTCCACTCGAGCCAACAATTGTGTGTTTACGCTTAATCTACAGTAGAGCTTATCTCCGGGCTTGGCAACCAACCGCTGAGCGAATTCTAACTGAAACATCAAAACCGCACACCGGAAAAAAGGTCGATGCAGCAACAGTTTGAACACGAACGGTGAACTGATCTGGTAGGGCATGTTTGCAACGCAACAATCGAAAAATGGCAAATCCGCTTTCAACACGTCACCTATCAGGATCTGTAGCTTTGATTGCATCGGTGTACCCTGCACACGCTTCTGGAGTTCCGCTACCAATCTTGGATCGATTTCGCAGGCAATGACTTTCTTCACCTTTTCTAACAATTTCACCGTCATATTACCGGTACCTGGACCAATTTCCAGTACAACATCCGTCGGACGTAGGCCGGCTTTCTCCAACATGGATGTGACAATGAGCGGATTCTTGAGTATATGTTGTCCGAAGTCCTTGTTGAAAACGATACCTGTGCGGATACCTTTAATTAGTGTTTCCCATGACGGAATAATTAAGAGCAGCTTACCCTGCTTGGCAACATCCGTATGGACACGGGATTTTTTTTCTGCTCGTACTTTCGGCATTTTTGAGAGATGGTTCAAAATATTATTACTAATGCGACTGATTCACAACAAAACCATGTGCACAGTTGCTGGAAGAGTGCAGTTAAAGAAAAGGAACAAGTAGAAAGCAAAACAAAAGTCGTGCTGTCAAAATGAAGTGATATAGAACGATAGACAGAGACATGGAACGGGATAACGCTATAATTTTCATTCTCGAATTACTTCAAATTACACGGTAGGAATCAAAAACCCCATTAATGGGTAAAATATCACCCATACTTTATGCTGTATAGTCACTAGATTCATAGTCTGGCGGATACAACAACGGGAGCCAATTTGAACTGTCAGTTGGCGGAGCCAATCTAGCATATCTCGAGTAATTCATGTTAAGCGCCTAAAAGCCATTTGAAAACAACGTTGATTTCTCACAAATTACAAGAATCCCACTATATCCTGCTACTCCATATGGTAGTACTAACATTCTTCTACCAAATGCTGCTTTAATTTCACGAGAGTGATTTAAGATTCAAGAGAAATCAATATTTAAAGTCATTGTTTACAAATGGCTTTTAGGCCCTTAACATTAATTACCCGAGATATGCTCGATTGGCTCCGCCAACTGACAGTTCAAATTGGCTCCCGTTGTTGTATCCGCCAGACTATGAATCTAGTGACTAAAGTATGCTGGTGTCAAAAAATGGTATATAAAAAACCCAAAAATGGATAAAATGTTACCCATATTAAAAATTTGTTATTGAGCTTTTTAACCCATACATGGGTATTAAAGGAAGTCAAATTTGCTTCTTTTTTGCCCTGCCATCCACCATCCCTCTCTCGCCAATTCGAATTTCGGTAAGTTTCGGTTTGAAATGTCAATAGGTTTTGGCTAACTATTTTCTATCGCAGCCCTTCGCTCAATTTTCAATACTTCTGTTTAATTTTCACACCATGAACTATTTCTCTTCATTTTCTTCAACACTTGCTCTTCATATTTTTCTTTGTAGCAAAACATTACTGTCCACTCTTGGGGCCTCATAGTGATGAGCGAACACCTCCTTCTACATCATAATTGTGACTCTACGTACGGAGAATACATAAATAACAATTATAGTATAACATTACTTTCCAAGTTCTTACCAATAGGGGGTTTTCATTTAAGAAAAACATGTTTTTTCCCACTGTATCGATGATGGGCGTTCTTCCTAGCACAACAATATTTTTTATGAATCTCAACTATTTTTTCTCGATTTTTAAACAAGAAAAATCTAATCATTTTTATTTTTACAAACTGACATGCAGTTTTACACAGTGACATTTATGCAAAGTGACAGCACTTTATTTTCAGTAACGGGGGCTCCCATTATGACATATAGTCTATTTTTTGTAGCGTGTTTCATGGTGAAATAGGATGGTGTTGTCTTGCAATCATTATTTTTTCATAATACTTTGAAGTTGTTTTTTCAATAGTTTTGCTTGTCAAAATAAAAAAATAAATTAATTGCCGGTATATTATTATATTTGCTATCGAACAATATTATAATCCACATACCCCTATAATACACTATTAGCAGATAGCGATTGCTGCCGTCGTGAAAAATTTAAACACTGGACGCTAATAACACCGACAAACCGACATGAAACTCAATCTTCACTATTGGTCAAGAATCCATAACGACGGATTCAAATGTGCAGCGATCCCATGTGTCAGAACCTATAGAATCATTTTATCTAGATAAAATAAATGTATCCAGAAATGCTTAGACATTTTTTTTTATTGACACTGTGCTATCATATTATGTAAGTAGGCTATGATAAGAAAATGAATAATAAATCAGATTATTGTGTGTAGCCAAAGAGTACGGAAGTATTTACTACAAGGTGTCACATCTGGCGACGAGGATAAATCCTATCTGGAATTTCTAGCTGCTTCCCTGGATAGTGGATCTGAAATTGGGTGATCAGCAAGAATACGCTTCACAAAGACAGAAACTGGTAAGCATAATTAGTCACAAAGGGAATCGGTCAGTAACTTGATTAAGAATATACTGCTGATAGCAGGACACACTGCTGATAGCAGGACACTCCGCTGCTAAAAGCAGGGAAAGGCGTAAAAGCCTCTGACGTAAAAAAATAATAATAAATAGATCCACTGCCATAGGCAGGACACTCCGCTGCTAGAAGCAGGGAAAGGCGTAAAGCCTTTATGGTGGGTAAAAAGATAAAAATGAAATAGATCCACTGCTACAGGCAGGAAACTCCGCTACTAAGGCAGCAAATAAGGAAAATCAGAAAGTAAAAGTAAAAAAAAAATGAAAACTGTTTGAAAAATAACAGATGTTGCTAACATGGCAACCGTTTCTATACAACCATTCCTATGTATAATTTGTACTTTTCAGAAAAATGGAAGGATGGAACATAAGTCCGTTTAAATTCAATCACCTTCCCGAGACGCAAACCCGAATGGAATGGATGCGATGGAAGCGGAACTTTGAAGTAATTGTAGCGGCTAGCGAGGAGAAGAATTCCACTAAGATTAAAAACGTTCTTCTTGCGAAAGGGGGTTTGGAGCTTCAAGACTTATTTTATTCTATTGACGGAGCAGATGTCACCGAAGATCTAGAAAAAGGAATTGATCCGTATAAGGTAGCTATAATCAAACTCGATGGCCATTTCGCACCGAAGCAGCACGACTCTTTTGAGCGGAGTGAATTTTACAAACTATCACCATCGATCACCCACGAAGGAAAACGCGAGTCGCTAGGAAAATTTTTGATGCGCTGTACAGATCAAGCGAAAAGATGCAATTTCGGAAAGACGGAGGCCGAAAGTCGCGATTTGCGTATAATCGACAAGGTAATTTACCATGCTCCCACTGAATTGAGAGAGAAATTATTGCAACAAGAAAAACTGAATTTGGCACAGCTCACACGCATGGTGAACTCGTTTGAATCGGTCAAACAACAGGCAAAAGCGATAGAAAACACAAAACCAGGAGATGCGCCAACGGCTACAGTTCCCGATCAGACTGCACGAATCAACAGACTAAACAATACCGTCAAACGTTTTGGCAACACGTGTTCCCGCTGTGGTCAGCAGAGTCATTATGGAACCAACCGTGAATGCCCGGCACGTGGAAGGAAATGCGAGAAATGCCACAAAATAGGACATTATGCAAAAGTGTGCAGATCGGTATCAACATTCAAGCGGCGATACGAAGGACCATCCTCGAATTATCCAGAAAAACGAAGAAAATTTGGTAACGTTCGTGCGGTTGAAGCAAAAGAGAATCTTGAGCAAGACGAACCAGAAAGCTTCATTTTCAAAATTGGTGATGGATACGAATATCTGTGGACAAAGGTCGGAGGAGTACTGATACAGGTCCTGATCGATTCAGGAAGCTCGAAGAACATTATTGATGATACAACTTGGCAATACATGAGGCAGCATGGTGTAAAGTGTTGTGTTCCATCTTATGTTCCTAACACCGTCTTGAGAGGGTATGGTCCTGACGCTCAACCACTGGAAATCGTTCATGTGTTCGAAGCATCCGTAGAAGTGAAGACCTCGGAGAGTAAGCTCAGAAACAACTGCTATGTTTTATGTCATCAAAGGTGGACAACAATCGCTGTTGGGTAAAGAAACAGCTAAATGTCTTGGTGTACTAAGAATCGGACTTCCAAATCCAATCAATGCCTTGACGTCTGTGAAGAAACGCACATTCCCAAAAATGAAGAATGTTCAGGTGAGGATCCCTGTAAATCGGAATGTTACTCCGGTCGCTCAACGAGTTCGTCGACCGCCGATTGCACTACTGAGCAGAATTGAAGAAAAATTGGATCAGCTTTTGGCTATGGAAATCATCGAGCCAGTATCTGACCCAGCTGAATGGGTATCACCACTAGTTACCATAGTGAAGGATAATGGTGATTTGCGTCTATGTGTGGACATGCGTCGTCCAAATCAAGCGATCCAGAGAGAACATCATATGATGCCTACATTTGAAGATTTTTTGCCACGCTTTAAGTCGACCCGGTTCTTCAGTCGGTTAGACATTAAGGATGCCTTTCACCAGGTAAATTAAATATCTGAAAAAGAAATTCTGTTTGAATAATTGTTTAAAGATTTTAATATTGTATATTGTTACTACTTGATTTGATTACATAGATTGAATTAGAAGAATCGTCTAGATATATAACCACATTCATATGTCATAAGGGCTTGTTCCGATACAAACGCTTGATGTTTGGCATTTCTTGTGCTCGGAAATGTTCCAAAAGGTCATGGAGCATATTCTGGCGCAATGTGAAAATGTTGTAAATTACATCGATGATATAATGGTTACCGGTGAAACAGAAGAGGAACATGATGAAGCATTAAGGAAAGTTCTCAGAGTATTGAAAAGTCGCAATATCTTGCTGAATCAGGACAAATGTATTTTCAAAGTCAGGCAGATCGAATTTCTTGGACATTTGATGTCACCAGAAGGTATTCGTCCAATGGTTAGTAAGGTTGAAGCGTTGCAAAAATTTCGAGAGCCAAAAACGGCAGAAGAAGTCAGGAGCTTCCTGGGCCTCGTTACGTATGTTGGGAAATTCATTCCTGATCTAGCTACAATCACGGAACCTCTAAGGCTGTTGATATGCAAAGCCAACAAATTCACTTGGGCGCAAGAGCATCAGAAAAGCTTTAATCATTTGAAAACCCTCATTTCCAATCCACAGACGTTGTCGTTCTTCGATAATTCATTAAGAACCAGAGTAATTGCGGATGCTTCGCCGGTTGCTTTAGGAGCAGTGCTTGTCCAATTCGAAGGAAATACAGATTTCGATCCTCGTATTATCAGTTTTGCAAGCAAAAGCTTAACTGTGACTGAAAAAGATATTGCCAAACAGAAAAGGAGGCCTTAGCGTTGGTATGGGCCGTGGAGAAATTCTCCACGTACCTAATTGGTCGGGAGTTTGAGTTGGAAACAGACCATAAGCCACTAGAGATTATTTTCTCTCCTACATCTACACCATGCGCTAGAATTGAACGGTGGGTGCTGCGACTCCAGTCGTTCAAGTTCACTGTAAAATATCGGAAAGGTTCAGGAAACATTGCTGATTCTTTATCACGGTTGGTTATTGAAAATAATCCTGTGGAATTTGAAACAGACAACCATTTCTTAGTACTTGCTGTTCAAGAATCTGCTGCGATTGATGTGAGTGAAATTGAAGCTGTCAGCAAAACGGACCCTGAACTCAAAGCTGTGAAAGATAGTCTAGAATCAGGTAATTGGAGTGATCCAGTGGTAAAACCATTCGAACCATTCAGAAACGAGCTCGGTATGATTGAGGATACAGTCGTACGAGGAAATAAATTGGTTGTACCTCGAGGGTTGCGATTCAGAATGCTTCAACTTGCGCATGAGGGCCACCCTGGAGAATCAACCATGAAGAAGCGACTGAGAGATCGAGCTTGGTGGCCAGCAATGGACCGTGAAGCTAAAGAACTTGTAGCAAAATGTGAAGGATGCCAATTGATAGGACTACCAAGTAAGCCGCTTCCTATGAGTAGACGAGAACTGCCTTCAAAGCCATGGATCGATGTGGCCATAGACTTTATGGGACCACTGCCTTCCGGAGAACACTTGTTGGTTATAGTTGATTATTTCAGCAGGTATAAAGAGGTTGAAATAATGTCAAAAATCGGATCACGCGAAACCGCCAATAGACTTGACAGGATATTCACCCGGTTGGGATACCCAAGGACGATTACACTGGACAATGCGAAACAGTTTATTGGAAAGGATTTTGAAGAATACTGCAAAATACATGGTATTCATCTCAACCATTCAGCTCCATATTGGCCGCAAGAAAATGGGTTGGTAGAAAGACAGAACAGGTCGCTTTTGAAGAGGCTACAGATTAGTAATGCATTAAAGAGAGATTGGAAGAAGGATTTGAATGATTATTTACTAATGTACTATACGACCCCTCATTCGACTACTGGAAAAACTCCTACAGAATTGTGCTATGGGCGCACAATTAGGTCAAAGATTCCATCAATTGAGGACATTGAAACCATCCCGGAATCTTCGGATTATCGTGATCAAGACAGAATGAATAAACAAAAAGGAAAAGAAAGGGAGGATAAAAGAAGACATGCTCAAGAATCGGATATTCGTAGCGGGGATACTGTATTAATGCAAAACCTCTTACCGGGAAATAAACTGGCAACAACGTTCGGTAAAACAAAATACAAGGTTGTGAGCTGCAATAGAGAACCAGGACTCTGGAGCAATATACGAACGGAACATAGCGCACTTAAAGAAGATTACTTCCCCAGCAGTGGCCACCCCTTTACCTGATCGTACAAATGGTACGGAATCCAACTCTGAAGTAATCAATGCACCGATGATTGAAGATACCGATACGAAAATTTCTGATGAAGATGAACCGGTGTTCAAAGGTTTTGAAGACATCGAAGATAGGTTCGCAGGAATTTGATAAGGTTAGCTAGTAAAGATCTATTACAACTTTAATATTAGAATCCAGCATAGAAGATTAGAAGTAATAACATAATTAATAAATGAAAGCATATAAAATATCGAATCCGGGGAGATTTGCATTTAAAATTTATAAAAAAAAGGAGATGTGCTATCATATTATGTAAGTAGGCTATGATAAGAAAATGAATAATAAATCAGATTATTGTGTGTAGCCAAAGAGTACGGAAGTATTTACTACAAGGTGTCACAGACACTTTACACCAGAAGGGTGCATTCGTGCTTAGACATGAACCTTCTTATCAGGTTCCTGCGCGTGTTCGCGGCTTCAATAA
>JASCZW010002134.1:0-27500 GCA_034211315.2 Aedes japonicus
AAGAAATTTTGTTTGTCTGGTGCCCTAATCGCGTATGTAATTCGGGTTTTAATTTGAATGTGTTGTGTTATTTGCTGCGTCATCGCATTTTAATCGCTTCGCAACCCATTGTCTGCTGGCCAATAGCAAGCCTATTGTCATCCACATTGAGCCAAATCCGTCCCCGTTGTGCTGTTTTTTGCGTTATTGTGCATACCCAAAGGCGATTCCTTGAAACAACGTGTGTGACGATGAACGGAGACAAAAATTGCGCCAAGTGCTGCGAAGCGATCGCTGGCATTGAATTCGTTTCTTGCCGCGGATATTGTGGTTGCATGTTTCACATGACATGCGCGAATGTGTCTCGGGCTCTGCTGGGATATTTCTCGCCTCACCGCAAGAATTTGTTCTGGATGTGTGACAAATGTGCAGAGCTGTTCGGAAACTCACATCTCCGTTCGATAACAAAAGTGGCCGACGAAAAATCACCGCTTATGTCTCTCACAGAGGCGATTAGCAATCTGCACACCGAAATAAAGCAGTTGTCACAAAAGCCCGTGCCTTGTATCCAGTCACCATCAATTAAGAACTGGCCCCAGATCGGTCCTATCCGAGCTGCCAAACGACTTCGTGGATCTGATTTGGCCCATAAAGTTACCGAATGCCAATCTGGTTCTAAGCAGCTAAACAACAGTGTAAAGTCTGTTCCAGTCTGCGCAAAGCCAGCGAATAAATTTTGGCTCTACCTGTCTCGCATACGGCCGGATGTCACAAATGAGGAAGTTTTGGCAATGGTGAGAGCAAACCTTGACACTACCCAGGACCCGGAGGTTGTCAAACTGGTTGCCAAAGGAACTGACACCAGCAGCATGACGTTTGTCTCCTTTAAAGTCGGACTGGACCCATCATTGAAGACAAACGCACTGGATCCATCGACGTGGCCGGAAGGAATCATGTTCCGTGAATTTGAAGACAACTCTGTCCAAAATTTTCGAAAACCGTCAGCAGTGTATTTGACGCCAACATCCAGTACACCGCCTGTGAGCATGAAAGGATAAACTACAGCACATCACACGCTTATACGCCGGGACGCACCGAACATAGCACTATGGAAGCTCTCAACCCCCCCACCGTAGTCGAGTCATTCCAGCCAGCGACCAGCAGCCGTCCCGACCCTACGTGTGGGAGTGGGGAAAGAGTCTTCCAAAACGTGAATACAGGCAAGTACGAGTCCACTAATTGCCCGCCAAGATCTGATTCGCCTTCCGTTTCCAGCATTAACTCATTGACTCCTGACGCATCTCAGCAACCGCAGCTTGACAGACGAACATCGGGACGCATCGAACATAGCACTATGGAAGCCCTCAACCCCCCCACCGTAGTCGAGTCATTCCAGCCAGCGACCAGCAGCCGTCCCGACCCTACGTGTGGGTGTGGGGAAAGGGTCTTCCAAAACGTGAATACAGGCAAGTACGAATGTGCTGTTTGTCCACCAAAACCTGATTCGCCCACCGTTTCCAGACATTTTCCACGGATTCCTGACGCACCTCAACAAGTACAGCTTGAGAGAAGAACACGTGGACGCACCGAGCATAGTAGCTTATGGTTTTACTACCAAAACGTCCGTGGGCTGCGGACCAAGATCGACGAGTTTTACTGCAATACTATGGATTGCAATTTTGACGTCATCATTTTAATTGAGACGGGTCTCGACGACGCAATCAATTCGACGCAGATTTTTGGGAACAATTTTAATGTATACCGATGTGACCGAAGCCAAATGAACAGCAGTAAATGTCGTTTTGGAGGGGTTCTAATTGCTGTGCATCATCGGTTTATCAGTAGCAGTGTTGAAGTGTCCAGTGGAGAAACGTTAGAACAGGTATGTGTGTCGATCAAGATTGGTTCCAAACGACTATTGCTTTGTGCCATTTATGTTCCTCCGAACAAAAGTAAGGATCTCAGTATATTGGCCGGGCATATTGAGTCGATCCATGAGCTTGTTAACAGATGCTGTCTGACAACGATTGTCTGCTGGTATGCGGTGACTATAATCAGCCTGGAGTGACCTGGAATCATTCTGATGGCCAGATTCAACCAGTGAGCTCTATATCTTCATCGAGGGCTAGCACGATATTGGTTGACGGTATGGATTTCTTCAACATGCATCAAAGAAATCTCGTGCACAACCATCTAGGACACATTCTCGATTTAAAGAACAAACTTCCTGTTGAAATCTCGTGTTCTGTTTCACCACTCTTACCAATTGACCTTCATCACCCGCCACTGGTTGTCTGTGTACCATCTTTAGTTGATAACGATGTACCATCGCATGGTGTGAATGAGAATGTTGTGCTGGCGTTAGACTACAACAAAATTGACTTCGCTGCTCTTTGGGATTTTCTTTCTGCTATTGACTGGGATGTTCTTTTTGCTGGATTAAATGCTGATGAAATGGCTGAAATGTTGTGCGCTGTACTAAATGATTGGATAGACACGAATGTTCTTTATCGTCGTCCCGCTGTTTCTCCTCCATGGAGCTCTGCTTTGCTACGAAAACTAAAACGAACACGAAATGCTTCGCAGCGTAAACTCCGGCGATACCGTTCCCTATCAAATAAGCGTAGTTTTCACTTGGCATGTAATCAGTACCGTAAACTTAACTCGTCACTCTACAAATCTTACGTTTTACGGGTACAAACTCACTTAAGACGAAACCCAAAGAGTTTTTGGAGCTATGTAAATTCAAAGAGGAAAAATACTACTGTGCCAGCTAGCGTGTTTTTGAATGATGTTGAGACGTCTATTAGTAAGGAAAAATGTGCGAAGCGATTAAAATGCGATGACGCAGCAAATAACACAACACATTCAAATTAAAACCCGAATTACATACGCGATTAGGCACTAGACAAACAAAATTTCTTTCGTAGGGAAGGACGATACAGTAATAAATTAAGCGCCACTGAACACGACAAAATCAACCCAATAACCCAATTTAACACGGGTAAAACACGAGTTACTTGAACAATTACGACACAACAATGAAGTTACTGCATCAGCGATTTCGACTGAATCTGTTGTTATTCTACTTTTTAAATTGGATATATATATATATATATATATATATATATATATATATATATATATATATATATATGTATATATATATATATATATATATATATATATATATATATATATATATATATATATATATATATATATATATATATATATATATATAAACATATATAAATATATATATATATATATGTATATATATATATATATATATATATATATATATATATATATATATATATATATATATATATATATATATATATATTGGAAACTATGGCTATCATTGAATTTATTAGGAATAAATTTGACTAACTTAATGGAAATGATTCCCACTGATTATTTTGAAGTGATGAGAAAATGATGCTCATTCCATGTGTGTATAGGCAAAAAAACTTGAATTTTTCAAAATATTTATATATTTATATATATATATATATATATATATATATATATATATATATTTATATATATATATATATATATATATATATTATATATATATATATATATATATATATATATATTTATATATATATAAATATATATATATATATATATGTATATATATATATATATATATATATATATATATATATATATATATATATATATATATATATATATATATATATATATATATATATATATATATATATATATATATATATATATATATATATATATATATATATATATATATAAATTACAATCACATTCGGCTGTGATAACTTTTTAAAAAACTAGACTACTACTCGCGACGACTGTTTAACTCCGAACTGACCTATATTCATTATATCAAAGTCCTAACTGCCCTGCCTTCTTCCCTAAAACTGCTAGTCTTGCACCTAGCAACGATGTCACTCCGGTCACGTTGTCCAGCGTGGTGATATTCGATGTCTCCGCATTCCTGACGGTGTCCAGCTTGGGTGTTGCTGACTCTGCTGTCTGGGTGCTGATGGTCGGTCTCGGTGAAGCAGGCGACTCTACATCCGTTGACGCTGGAGGCAAGCTATGCTTAACTAGCCCTTCCTCAAGTATTGTTCGTCCCGAACAATCCACTATACTTCTGGTACGCCAATATTTGATGAATCCAAAGACTACTAATGCGATTATAAGGATGATAATTGTGCTGAACGATGCGAGTCCAATTTTGTGGTTGAAGTTGACTGTTTCCAACTGACGTCTGTTTTCCAAATGAAGTTCGTGCAGTGCTGAAAGGTTAACGTGCTTTTCTATGTGCAACGTCTTTATTCTTGTGAGTTGTAATGGCAGAATTGATGCCTGTTTGAACCGAAATTCGTAATTTTCAAATAGCTCGTTTTTTATGTAAAGTGAACAATTTTGGAATGTTACCAGATGAATTCCGGTTAGTTTTGTTGTTTTGATGCCGCAGGTGCTATTGATGGGTACGTCTTGTTGAACGGCTATCACCAATAGTGTTCCTGGTGCAATCATTCTGATTTCCAATGTTGGCGGTTTTTCCAAAAACGAACATTGTCCTTTTTGTACTCGTAGAATTGAGGTCTCGCATGGATTCTCGTTGATTACCATTAGTTGTCTTCTTTCGCAGATTGTAGTTAGGTCATCCCCCTGGCATTTTGATGTGATGGCTAGGACTTGCTCTGCATTGAACAAAACTTCTTTGTGTGTTAGTTTCACCGTTTGGTTGGACAGCGGCAAAGGCTCGATGATTACTTTTTTGTAGACTGTTGGGGTGAGCCTTGGGATGTTCACACAGATGATGGTTGATGTCCCTCGGTGGAGTACGGTTGTTGACATGTAACTGCTGGTATCGTCTAGGCCGTTGATATCTAATCCCTGGCTTTTTAGCTCCTGAACTATAGTTTCTATTTCTTTGGGTGTCATTACAAATTTATTGATGATATTTACTTTAGCTAACAATATTGCGTATTCTATGTTCTTAAAGTTCTCCAGGAATGTATCTAGTTGAAATATAATGGATATCTTGTGATTTTCCGTTAGGATATAATTATCGTTTTTCAGAATGCTATTGAGAATGTTTTCCTGCTTTCTAATGTTTTCATTGATCAAGTTAAGCCTATTTTCAAATTTTGAATTTACTTTGATTTGTTTGTTATTTTCGTCACTAAGTACGTTTCCTGATTTTCTAATTTTGTCTAGATTGTAGTTAATTGTTAGCAAATCATCGGCATCTAAATTGCCTGTAACGTATTTAATTGCTGTACCTAAAATATTTATGGATCTTTTGCTTCTATTTGGTTTTGCGTTAAGTGTGTTGAATATAAATTTAATTTCATTAAGTTTAAATTTTATAATGTTGGAAAAATCACTTGATGAATTTTTTAATTTGTTTACAGCATTTTCGATTATCAAGATTGATATCTCGAATTGTGAAAAGTCTATGACATGCAGTAGCCTATCATATCCGGCAATTACTCTTCCCTCCCCCCTTTGAAGAATCAACGCTCCTGCGTTGTTGGTGATATCGTGGATTTGGATTGAGGATAATGTAGGTGAGGGTATAATTAGTGCGGTGAGGATGAATGGGATCCAGTTATTTGGGGTCATCGTGTTTTGGTTCCTCGCAATTCGGTCTGTTGTTTTTTTTTTTTCTACTAATTTCCGATATTTGCTCGGGTCTAATCTAGAGCTTCCAATTATGTTCACCACTAATCACTACGATTTACACTCGCGGATGCTCGATCGCGGATGAACAAAGGTGGAATGGTTCTTCACGGAAACGTTATTCGGTTGGAACACTAATCCCACGATATTCGTTCGTGGATGCACGATTGCGGTTCTAACACTTTAACAAAATCCGCGCCGACTGCGCCAATTACAATCACATTCGGCTGTGATAACTTTTTAAAAAAAACTAGACTACTACTCGCGACGACTGTTTAACTCGAACTGCCTTTATTCATTATATCAAAGTCCTAACTGCCCTGCCTTCTTCCCCAAAACTGCTAGTCTTGCACCTAGCAACGATGTCACTCCGGTCACGTTGTCCAGCGTGGTGATATTCGATGTCTCCGCATTCCTGACGGTGTCCAGCTTGGGTGTTGCTGACTCTGCTGTCTGGGTGCTGATGGTCGGTCTCGGTGAAGCAGGTGACTCTACATCCGTTGACGCTGGAGGCAAGCTATGCTTAACTTATATATATATATATATATAGATATATATCTATATATATATATATATATATATATATATAAATATATATATATATATATATATATATATATATATAAAAATGAAATGCTGTCCGTTCGTGACAGCATAACTCACGAACGACTCAATGGAATTGCTTGATTTCTTTTTCATTTGATTCGTCTTGAATTCCAACAGGTTTTTAAAATAAAAAATGTACGAAATTTTCTCGGGAAAGTAAAAAAAATCATTTAAATTTAATTTTCACTTTGTATGGAAATATCATAATAGATAACAACAACACCATCCATCGAGTTGGAAGGAGAAACCGTTGGAAAATTTTATAATGGCGTCTTAATTAACAAAAAAAGGACGAGAGAGGAGCGAATCTCTCATTGTTATTTAAGACTTTTTGAAAAATTATGCGAAAAACGATAATACACTGGAGTCGTTTATTATGCGAGTTTTTGTTTACGTGGTGTTCAGAATTCATGCGAGGAGATACTGTTCACTTAGATTTTGTCATTAACGCGTTTAAATAATCGCTTTTGTTGCTTTTTACGAGGTTTTCGTAAATTACGGGTTTGTACGTGAATTCTAGGAGCTACTCAGTTGTTTTTAAGGATTTTTTTTTCATCGCACTCATTCCTGCGTAAAAAGCAACCTCACCCAAGTAACATTGCCAAAACCATCCAGCTTTACTAAGTTTTATTAAAGTTTTATGAAAGCCACCAGAAATCAATTCGGTTTTATTATGGCAGCAAGAGATGCCAATCGGTTACAAATTTTAGTCAGGTTTATAAGAACCTACACAGCTTTTTAACAACAATCTTAAAACCTTAACTTCTAAAATTTTATCCCTATCAATGTTTTTATTTTGACTTTGTAAAATCATAAAATGCTGTTTTGAAATACCGTTTTAGGACTCATTCATATTATCTTATTATGGTCAGTTGAAAAAGCATTTTAAAACCATTTTGCTTCCAGTAAATGCATTAAACGTCTAATTGGCAATTTGAAAAGCTTCCAAGCGATCAGATAGTTTTATAGTAACAATTGCTAAAACTGTGATTTCTTGCAATCGCCATATTGGAATGAATGAAATAATTGAAATGTGAAAAAAAACACTAAATTTTAAATGTCATACAATTGAACTGTAGATCTAAGGCAAATTTCGGTATTCGTTCAGATAACCTTATTGAATTCCATCAATTTTCAGAAGTTTCTTGATTAATTTATCGAATATATTTCTTTAAATTTTGTTTTTGATGTTGTAAACTCGCATAATTTCCGAGGCGCATTAATTTTCAGCTCTCATCATGCCAATATTCACCATACAATTAACAGCGCGTATGATTTGGAGCATGATATGCTTAACAAAAAAACTCAATTTGTTTTATATATTTTGCTTTCAAACATAATTTTCCGCAACACTTGAGCTTTTTTCTTAGCCATTATTTACTGTCGAATGAATCAGAAGAGCAGAGAATCGAACAAAGCAGAACAACAAAAACCAACCACGATATCGCCGTGAATTTTGACAGCTGTGGCCATTCGGCATTATCTTTCATAATAACATCTTTCACTAGAACATTTTCAAAATCTTTATGGTCTTGGAAAGGTTTTATTAATTTGTTCTCACAACCGTCTAAAGAGTGGGCCACTTTGTACACATTTCGGCTTTAAAGATGCATAGAGGAGGTATTGGTGGACAAAATAGTTTTGAATGTAGTTTCATCAACAAAGCCGGGAGGAGCGCTATACGGCTGGAATAGAACTGAAATTGTTACTTGGGCAGTGTAAACGTGTAGGTTCACGTATAAATTGAAACGTTTGTATTGGTGATATTTCGCAGCGAGATGTAAATAGGAGTGAAGTTCGATGGAGAATCAGAGTATTAGTTTTTGTATTCTATGTTGATCTGACAGGTGTATAATAACATTTTTGTTAATATTAGTATCGTTCACTGTTTATATTAATATTGCATCAGGAAAGTGAAAACGAACATATTACTAGAAATTTAGAAGAAACTAATTATGTTGCAATTTCAATTTCAATTAGTATTATTGTGCAATGCCTCCTACTAGACGAAGTAATATTGGTCGCTGCAGCCGCACGACTGTTAGCGCAGCAAAATCTTGAATGAGACATTCTGCATGCAACTCAAAATGACTTGGATCGACAACGAATGGCACGGGCTCGACCGATGTTGGATCAAGAAGAGAGAGCAGGTCGAAATACAAGCGATAGAAAGAATCGTAATTGGGAAGCATCAGAAAGATCTGGTGACAATCGTACCCAAAATAACATCACTAAACGACTACGACAGCAAACCTACATTCTGCAAAATCTTCAACGTGCATTTCAATATGATCCTTTGATTAATTTCAGTGCGGATATATCAATCGCCATTGAATCAATGAGTGAAGTTTGTTCTCATTGTTATGCATTGTAGCTCCCAAATGAAACACCAAATGAATTGTGTTGTGCAAGTGGCAAAGTTAAAGTAACGCCACTAAATCCACCACCAGAGCGTTTGCGCTCATTGGTTTCTGGATCAGAAAGTGATTCTAAACATATTCTGCAGAACATCCAGAGTTATAATGGTTGTTTTCAAATGACTTCGTTTGGGGCAACGAACATAATAAGAGAACAGTTCATGCCAACACCTATGGTAATGTCTATAATGTTCTATAAGTGTTCTTGGACAATAAACCTTACCTTACAGCAACACATTTTGATTAAATCATCACACAACAGTAAGAAATTAACTCTAAATAAATGGAATTAATACTTATTGCAAATAAACTTTTTCATTTATAACTCCTTCTCCAATTTTCCATTAAGTAATATATATATATATACAGGGGATAGGCAAAATGATTGAGATAGGCAAAATTTTTCCCAAATTCAATTCCTTATAACTTTTTGAAAAATTGTTGAATTTGGACAAAACTAAAAGCATTCGACGGCAAATTTAGTCGAGATTCAGGAACATGCATGGTCACGAATACTGGCCACCGGACACCGGAGATGTTCCGGATTTTCAGAGGGCATGTCAAATAGACATTTTTTCTGCTGCTCGTATTTTTGTGTGGTGTGAAGTTACATCGATGACCCCTATTTTCCTAGAAACTAGAACTCATTGAAAATTGAATGCCGGCGGTTGCACTAAGATCCGTTGAAAAGCTTCCGAAATATGGCCATTTCCATAAAACTGGTTCTGGATACTATGGTCAATCATGTTTATCCTTCCAATCATGTATATATCACCAAAACATCAAGATTTTTCATGGAGGTGCTTCAGGGAGCATTTGAGAACCAGCAGCTGCCATGACCACTCTGTAGTAGGTTTCAAGTGCCCCGGGGGAAGTTGCCAATTTGGCAAATGTCAGGAACCATGTCAATATGGGTATCAAACTTCAAGATTTTTGGAGGTGATACTTTTAAAGGCATTTTAGAACCAGCAGCTGCCATGACCACTCTGTAGTAGGTTCCAGGTGCCCCGGGGGAAGTGGCCAATTTGGAAAATGTCTTGAACCATATCAATATGGGTATCAAACCTCAAGATTTTTCAAGGTGATACTTCTAAATGCACTTTTTTAACTAGCAGCTGCCTTGACCACTCTCTAGTAGGTTCCAGGTGCCCCGGGGGAAGTGGCCAATTTGGCAAATGTCCGAAACCATATCAATATGGGTATCAAACTTCAAGATTTTTCGAGGTGATACTTTTAAATGCAATTTAGAACTAGCAGCTGCCATGACCACTCTGTAGTACATTCCAGGTGCCCCAGGGGAAGTGGCCAATTTGGAAAATGTACGGAACCATATCAATATGGGTATCAAACTTCAAGATTTTTCGAGGTGATACTTTTAAATGCAATTTAGAACTAGCAGCTGCCATGACCACTCTTTAGTACATTCCAGGTGCCCCGGGGGAAGTGGCCAATTTGGAAAATGTACGGAACCATATCAATATGGGTATCAAACTTCAAGATTTTTCGAGGTGATACTTCTAAATGCATTTAAGAACCAGCAGCTGCCATGACCACACTGTAGTAGGATCTAGGTGCCCCGGGGGAAGTAGCCAATTTGGAAAATTTCCGGAACCATATCAATATGGGTATCAAACTTCAAGATTTTTGAGGTGATACTCCTAATTCCTTTTTTTTATCTAGCAGCTGCCATGACCACTCTGTAGTAGGTTCCAGGTGCCCCGGGGGAAGTGGCCAATTTTGAAAATTTCCGGAACCATATCAATATGGGTATCAAACTTCAAGATTTTTTGAGGTGATACTTCTAAATGCATTTTAGAACCAGCAGCTGCCATGACCACTCTGTAGTAGGTTCCAGGTGCCCCGGGGGAAGTGGCCAATATGGAAAATGTCCGGAACCATATCAATATGGGTATCAAACTTCAAGATTTTTTGAGGTGATACTTTTAAAGGCATTTTAGAACCAGCAGCTGCCATGACCACTCTGTAGTAGGTTCCAGGTGCCCCGGGGGAAGTGGCCAATTTGGAAAATGTCTTGAACCATATCAATATGGGTATCAAACCTCAAGATTTTTCAAGGTGATACTTCTAAATGCACTTTTTTAACTAGCAGCTGCCTTGACCACTCTCTAGTAGGTTCCAGGTGCCCCGGGGGAAGTGGCCAATTTGGCAAATGTCCGAAACCATATCAATATGGGTATCAAACTTCAAGATTTTTCGAGGTGATACTTTTAAATGCAATTTAGAACTAGCAGCTGCCATGACCACTCTGTAGTACATTCCAGGTGCCCCAGGGGAAGTGGCCAATTTGGAAAATGTACGGAACCATATCAATATGGGTATCAAACTTCAAGATTTTTCGAGGTGATACTTTTAAATGCAATTTAGAACTAGCAGCTGCCATGACCACTCTTTAGTACATTCCAGGTGCCCCGGGGGAAGTAGCCAATTTGGAAAATTTCCGGAACCATATCAATATGGGTATCAAACTTCAAGATTTTTGAGGTGATACTCCTAATTCCTTTTTTTTATCTAGCAGCTGCCATGACCACTCTGTAGTAGGTTCCAGGTGCCCCGGGGGAAGTGGCCAATTTTGAAAATTTCCGGAACCATATCAATATGGGTATCAAACTTCAAGATTTTTTGAGGTGATACTTCTAAATGCATTTTAGAACCAGCAGCTGCCATGACCACTCTGTAGTAGGTTCCAGGTGCCCCGGGGGAAGTGGCCAATATGGAAAATGTCCGGAACCATATCAATATGGGTATCAAACTTCAAGATTTTTTGAGGTGATACTTCTAAATGGCCATCAACAATGGTGCCATGTTCAATTTTCATTAGTGCCCCTCCGCCTCGTAGCATATTTTCACAAATCCACTAGACCCCCCCCCCCCCCTCACCCCTAAAATGCTACGTGATTGATGGACGACCTTTAATAAGCTTATAAATAACCTTATGAATTTTATCTAGGTGTGTATGTAATCAGTAATCATCTTAAAAAACCAAAACATTGATGAAATTTCATTTTTTGTATTTTTGTTGCTTCATTTTGCCTTATGTTTTTCGTTATATAATTCGCATGAGTGTGAGTGCGCTTCTTATTCAGTGGTCACGGTCAGAACTATGGATTGTTTTGTCTGCTTCTTTTGTTTTAATGGGATGGTGTTAGAAGAACTGCAACTGTAAGGAGAACCACCCATCGTTCACACGGTGAAATTCTGGCGGTTGCGGTGTGTCGGGCATATAGCCAGAATGTCGGACGACAACCCGGTTAAGATGGTGCTCGATAATGATCCGGCCGGTACAAGAAGAAAACGCGCGCAGTGGCCACGGTGGATCGACCAAGTGGAAGACGACCTGCGGACCCTTCGCAGACTTCGAGGCTGGCGGCGCACGACCATGGATCGAGTAGAATGGAGACGACTTCTGTGTACAGCAAAAGCCGAAACGGCTTTAGTTTGATTATCCATTGTGAGTTTATTTCGGAAATGCGTTTCGTTTTTCATAAGGACGATGCATTTTATTAATAGCGAGTGGGGCCTCCGTCTGTCGCCAGAACAGCCTGGATTCGACGGGGGATGGATTCATAAAGTTGTTGAACCGTTTCCAGAGGAATTTTTTGCCACTCGTCGATAAGCATTTTTTCCAACTGCTTTAACGATGACGGAGGAGGAAAAACGTTTCTCACCCTTGTTTCGAGAGTCGACCATAGCGGCTAAATATTGAGGTCCGGCGATTGTGTAGGCCAGGTCAGGTGATCAAAATCATCAGCATGTGCTTCGAACCACGTATTGATGATCTTCGCTCTGTGAATCGGAGCGTTATCATCCTGAAAGGTTCCATCCCCTCCAGGAAAGAACGATTCCATCATCAGCAGCAACTAATCATCAAATAAAAAATAAGATGTTATATTCAGTATTTGTCAGCATATGACCAAATACCTTGTCTTCCAAAATAATTTGATAATCGGCAGCCTTCACTTTTCTCTCAAATGCCATAATAGGACCAAGTCCATGCCAAGATATGGCACCCCCCAAGTAACAATCCTACTGCCTTTTAGCCTTTGTTCAAATTTATGAGTGTTTTATTATTGCAAAAGACATGCTAATTTGTTTAAAAGCAGCTTTCTATGATGCGAAAGATGTGTCGTTAATAATTTTACTCTAGGCTGTTTTTATAACCTTTTCTAGAAAGATTGTGAAGTCTAAAACAGTCAAGCTTTAAAAAATATATGAAGAGGAAATCTATCCCTTCATAAAACCGTTCAGTAATTGAATAATAAAGCTCCTTCATATTTGTTTAACAGAGCCATCATAAAATATTGCATAAACACGCTTTATCATTATAAAAAACAACCACTAAGCCATTTGGACTCGGACGAGAGCATAAAGCATTTCTTGTAGCATTTTGCACTATATAAATTTTATCATAAGATGCTCTACCAATGTTGTCAAAATAAAATTAAACAGAGATGGATTCGCATAGCAACAAACTAAAACAAGTAAAAAAAATGCACGACCAAGTGAAATAATAAACAAAGCTTATTGAGCATTCTGAATAGTAATTTGACCATCAATCAAGATCGTTTAAAAAACTACACAGTCAGTCTCCTATCCAGATGAAATAATCTTGAGGCATGTATTGCCTGGTATACGGCATTGCTTTCCCATATTCTTTCGTATAACCTTTGTTAGTCCTTTTGATGTAGCTTGAACTGTCAAAATTTTTCTGGCAGCAGCTTGGTTACCATATAAGCTGTCTGGCAGCTAAACGGTCTTGCATAAAGCAAATTAGCATCGCAAAGAACAGGTTAGCCTCAAAACTATTTTCGTAAATGCCATTTCAAAACATTATTTATTTATTTATGCTTAAATGAAAACAAAACAGCATTTTCAATAATGGCTCATGAAATATCAATGTTAATGCCGCTGCCATTTTGATTTCAATCTTAATACAGGTTTATAATTTTCATATATCATGATATATTTTCTTTGACGCGGCGTATTTTTGTACGGCAGTCAATGTGGGATAAAAAAAAGTATTAATTAAGAGTGATGGAGCAAAAACAATATCTGCAACAAATAATTAGACTTTTTCTATTTTTTTTTTAGAAAGTACAACGAGTTTCGGAAGCGCACCAAGTTTTTCAGCTCTTTTTAAGCACTTTACACAATGAATTTAATTTGGCACTTAAAATTTGAATACTGTAGGTTGAAACTAGTAATAAAATATTATAAATCAAGCTGAGATAAATATTTCACTTTGAAAACACATACTGACGTTTTATTTGGTATGGGAAACTTTTTTCCGATCAAAGTTATTTTTGCCGAAATGAATTTGTTGAGAGTGAATGAAATTTATGAATACGATTATAATATGAATAAAACTGTTTTGAGTGGTTTTGGCAAGCGTCTAGAGGAAGTGGCACGAAAGAGGCTTTTATAGATGTCAAATTGCTTTTATTGTGGTTTTCCTATGGTTTTCAAACTGCTATTAATTCGGTCATAATAAAGTCTTTTTGCTTTAATCCAATCTAGAACTGCCTCTAAAATATACCCTTCAGAACCTCTGCCAGGGTGGGCCAACTAGGTACATTTTAGTCTTCAGGAGGTTTTGGGGGAAACAATCAAGACAAATAAGCCTTGACCATAGTTTTATGGATGTCGTTTTATAACACCCTTGAAGGAATTCATAAAACTTTAAATGTTACTTGGGCCCACACCATGACTGAGCCACCGCCATGCTTGACGGTAGGAAGAAGACACTCTTTATCATAAGCCTCTTCCGGTGAGCGCCAAACGTATACTCGTCCAGTTGTTGGAAAAAGTGTGAACGATGACTCATCAGACCACACGACCTGCTGCCATTGATGCGCTGTCCAGTTTTTGTGGGCTTTGCACCATCGCTTTCTTGCGATCGCATTCTTCGGCATTATCAGCGGTTTGGCAATAGCAGCGCGGCAATGCAGGTTCATTTTATGCAGTTCTCTACGAACGGTCCAAGTAGAAACTGAACCTTCCATAGAGTCATTCAAAGCAGCAGTTGCTTTTACAGCAGAAATCCGACGGTCTGATTTGACGATCCGCCGCAATGATAGTTGTTGTCGGTCATTCAGCTTTCGTTTTCGTCCTACTCTTTTTCCTGGTGATGTTTTTCCCTATTTGTATTGGGCCATGATTCTGCAAACTGTTGCGGGAGATACTCCCACCAATTCGCTGGTTTCCGTAATCGATGCACCTGCTTCACATGCACCGACTATGCGGCCACGCTGAAACTCGGATAACACGGACGACATTACGAACCGAACAACAAGAAGACGACTTTTATAGAACAACAAAGCTTCTGCACACCATCTCATGAGAACAAAATAAGCAGACAAAGCATTCCATAGTTCTGACCGTGACCACTTAATAAGAAGCGCACTAATACTCATGCGAATTATATAACGAAAAACATAAGGCAAAATGAAGCAACAAAAATACAAAAAATGAAATTTCATCAATGTTTTGGTTTTTTAAGATGATTACTGATTACATACACACCTAGATAAAATTCATAAGGTTATTTATAAGCTTATTAAAGGTCGTCCATCAATGACTTAGCATTTTAGGGGTGAGGGGGGGGGGGTCTAGTGGATTTGTGAAAATATGCTACGAGGCGGAGGGGACACTAATGAAAATTCAACATGGCACCATTGATGATGGCCATTTAGAAATATCACCTCAAAAAATCTTGAAGTTTGATACCCATATTGATATGGTTCCGGACATTTTCCAAATTGGCCACTTCCCCTGGGGCACCTAGAACCTACTACAGAGTGGTTATGGCAGCTGCTAGTTCTAAAATGCATTTAAAAGTTTCACCTCGAAAAAACTTGAAGTTTGATACCCATATTGATATGGTTCCGGACATTTTCCAAATTGGCTACTTCCCCCGGGGCACCTGGAATCTACTACAGAGTGGTCATGGCAGCTGCTGGTTCTAAACTGCATTTAGAAGTATCACCTCGGAAATTCTTGAAGTTTGATACCCATATTGATATGGTTCCTGACATTTGCCAAATTGGCCACTTCCCCCGGGGCACCTGAAACCTACTACAGAGTGGTCATGGCAGCTGCTGGTTCTAAAATACTCCCTGAAGCACCTCCATGAAAAATCTTGATGTTTTGGTGATATATACATGATTGGAAGGATATACATAATTGACCATAGTATCCAGAACCAGTTTTACGGAAATGGCCATATTTCGGAAGCTTTTCAACGGATCTTAGTGCAACCGCCAGTATTCAATTTTCAATGAGTTCTAGTTTCTAGGAAAATAGGAGTCATCGATGTAACTTCACACCACACAAAAAAAAAAGCAGCAGAAAAAATGTCTATTTGACATGCCCTCTGAAAATCCGGAACATCTCCGGTGTCCGGTGGCCAGTATTCGTGACTATGCATGTTCCTGAATCTTGACTAAATTTGCCGTCGAATGCTTTTAGTTTTGTCCAAATTCAACAATTTTTCAAAAAGGTCTAGGGAATTGAATTTGGGCAAAATTTTGCCTATCTCAATCATTTTGCCTATCCCCTGTATATATATATATATGTATATATATATATATATATATATATATATATATATATATATATATATATATATATATATATATATATATATATATATATATATATATATATATATATATATATATATATATATATATATATATATATATATATATATATATATATATATATATATATATATATATATATATACAGGGGATAGAGCAAAATGATTGAGATAGGCAAAATTTTGCCCAAATTCAATTTCTAGACCTTCTGAAAAATTGTTGAATTTGGACAAAACTAAAAGCATTCGACGGCAAATTTAGTCAAGATTCAGGAACATGCATAGTCACGAATACTGGCCGCCGGACACCGGAGATGTTCCGATTTCGAGGGCATGTCAAATAGACATTTTTCTGCTGCTTTTACTTGTGTGGTGTGAAGTTACATCGATGACTCCTATTTTCCTAGAAACTAGAACTCATTGAAAATTGAATACTGGCGGTTGCACTAAGATCCGTTGAAAAGCTTCCGAAATATGGCCATTTCCGTAAAACTGGTTCTGGATACTATGGTCAATTATGTATATCCTTCCAATCATGTATATATCACCAAAACATCAAGATTTTTCATGGAGGTGCTTCAGGGAGTATTTTAGAACCAGCAGCTGCCATGACCACTCTGTAGTAGGTTTCAGGTGCCCCGGGGGAAGTGGCCAATTTGGCAAATGTCAGGAACCATATCAATATGGGTATCAAACTTCAAGAATTTCCGAGGTGATACTTCTAAATGCAGTTTAGAACCAGCAGCTGCCATGACCACTCTGTAGTAGATTCCAGGTGCCCCGGGGGAAGTAGCCAATTTGGAAAATGTCCGGAACCATATCAATATGGGTATCAAACTTCAAGATTTTTTGAGGTGATACTTCTAAATGGCCATCAACAATGGTGCCATGTTCAATTTTCATTAGTGCCCCTCCGCCTCGTAGCATATTTTCACAAATCCACTAGACCCCCCCCCTCACCCCTAAAATGCTACGTGATTGATGGACGACCTTTAATAAGCTTATAAATAACCTTATGAATTTTATCTAGGTGTGTATGTAATCAGTAATCATCTTAAAAAACCAAAACATTGATGAAATTTCATTTTTTGTATTTTTGTTGCTTCATTTTGCCTTATGTTTTTCGTTATATAATTCGCATGAGTGTGAGTGCGCTTCTTATTCAGTGGTCACGGTCAGAACTATGGATTGTTTTGTCTGCTTCTTTTGTTTTAATGGGATGGTGTTAGAAGAACTGCAACTGTAAGGAGAACCACCCATCGTTCACACGGTGAAATTCTGGCGGTTGCGGTGTGTCGGGCATATAGCCAGAATGTCGGACGACAACCCGGTTAAGATGGTGCTCGATAATGATCCGGCCGGTACAAGAAGAAAACGCGCGCAGTGGCCACGGTGGATCGACCAAGTGGAAGACGACCTGCGGACCCTTCGCAGACTTCGAGGCTGGCGGCGCACGACCATGGATCGAGTAGAATGGAGACGACTTCTGTGTACAGCAAAAGCCGAAACGGCTTTAGTTTGATTATCCATTGTGAGTTTATTTCGGAAATGCGTTTCGTTTTTCATAAGGACGATGCATTTTATTAATAGCGAGTGGGGCCTCCGTCTGTCGCCAGAACAGCCTGGATTCGACGGGGGATGGATTCATAAAGTTGTTGAACCGTTTCCAGAGGAATTTTTTGCCACTCGTCGATAAGCATTTTTTTCAACTGCTTTAACGATGACGGAGGAGGAAAAACGTTTCTCACCCTTGTTTCGAGAGTCGACCATAGCGGCTAAATATTGAGGTCCGGCGATTGTGTAGGCCAGGTCAGGTGATCAAAATCATCAGCATGTGCTTCGAACCACGTATTGATGATCTTCGCTCTGTGAATCGGAGCGTTATCATCCTGAAAGGTTCCATCCCCTCCAGGAAAGAACGATTCCATCATCAGCAGCAACTAATCATCAAATAAAAAATAAGATGTTATATTCAGTATTTGTCAGCATATGACCAAATACCTTGTCTTCCAAAATAATTTGATAATCGGCAGCCTTCACTTTTCTCTCAAATGCCATAATAGGACCAAGTCCATGCCAAGATATGGCACTCTGCCCTCTGAAAATCCGGAACATCTCCGGTGTCCGGTGGCCAGTATTCGTGACTATGCATGTTCCTGAATCTTGACTAAATTTGCCGTCGAATGCTTTTAGTTTTGTCCAAATTCAACAATTTTTCAAAAAGGTCTAGGGAATTGAATTTGGGCAAAATTTTGCCTATCTCAATCATTTTGCCTATCCCCTGTATATATATATATATATATATATATATATATATATATATATATATATATATATATATATATATATATATATATATATATATATATATATATATATATATATATATATATATATATATATATATATATATATATATATATATATATATATATATATATATATATATATATATATATATATATATATAAATATATATAAATATATATATATACATATATATATATATATATATATATATATATATATATATATATATATATATATATACAGAGATTCCACGGGAAAAGAATAGAGTTGAAAAAAAAAGTTGTCCGATTTTGCTCAAAATCGCGTGGTATGTTCTTCATCGAAAATAATAAGACCCGTATTTTTTTATTTTTTTATTAGGGTGACCATGTTCGATATAGGGGTACCAGAAAAATCGACATTTTTCGAAATTTTTTATTTTTGAAAAATCATAACTTCTGAACCGCTGAATCGATTTCAAATATTTTTATATAAATAGTAAGATTATTACTTCTTGTTTTTATTAAAAATATTTTTTTAAATAATTAATGTACTCAAATTTGCAAAAATGGTCAATATATTTGTTTTTTTTTATGATTTTTGAAATGTTGGACCAACTATTATTTACTTTTATATTTTTTTATTAAAATTCAAACATTTTTACATAACATATCAAAAAATCTCAAATGTTCATCGAGCCGATTTTGAGTTAAATTTTTTGAAAATTTCAAGTTTTTTGCCTATACACACATGGAATGAGCATCATTTTCCATCACTTCAAAATAACTGCGGGAATCATTTCATTGAAGTCATCAAACTTATTCCTAATAAAGTCATGATAACCATGTTTACAAATCTAGTTTTATTTGTGAAGTATTGTACCCATCAAAAATAGGGGAGGCTGGTCCAATTCTGACCCCATTAAATGTATGAACTATAAATCAGCCTCAAATTGTTTAAAAGCAGAGACCAACATTGCTAGGGTTTACTCAGCCATGGTTTACGCTATAACTGGAGCCACAATGGTCCGTTAGCGTCCAAATTTAGCATGAGTGCTCATAAGGATTGTAGAGGCACTCATGCCGAATTTGAGTTGTAGCGTAAACCACGACTGAGTAAACTTAACTCATATTTTGAATTATTCCACATTAGGTTCATTTTGAGTGAATCGAACCGAAACTAGAATACAAATTTTTTTAGGGTGTAGAACATTTTTTCTCAAATTTAGTCAATTTTGAAGTCCAAAAAACACAATTTCTCCGACCAATGCATTCTACGTTGAAATTCTTTGTGTAATGAAAGCTTTCCATTGGTATTATTAAAAATTTGGCAACCAGCGCTGTCTGAGAGAATCTTGGGAAGTCGGAATTGGCCATAGGGTCGAGATTAGACCAGGCTCCGCTATATTGAAGAATTGTAGCTCAAATCTCAAAGCTTTAGACTACAAGCAAGGGTTTTCCCAGATTACCTTCAATTAAAACTCAGCATTTAATTTGATTATTTAATTATTTTTATTTTTCATAATTCATCAAAAAAAAAAATTACAAAGCAAAATTCTTACAATTTAACGCACTTTTCTTCATCTGAAAACGAAAACCGTTTCACGATATGTAATTTTCATTTTGTGGCTTAAAGTAATGAAACGATTGTGTCCCAGAGATTTGTTTTACAGGAGTACAACGGTTCTTTATTTTATTTTTCATTGCATTGTAATCTTTTTCCGAGAAAAACAAGTAATATATTTTGGAATCTACTTTAGAAACAGCCCAAGAGTAAAGTTCGTATGCAGTTGTAATATGATGGCCTTGTAAACTTGCTTTTGAAGCGTTTCGCTTTAGAACGCCTCTTAAAGCGTGACAAGGCCCTTTTCCATAGCAAGTGGCAAAAAAGTTCCACTCTGCATTAAGACCGAAGTCCTTGTACATGTGGCACAAATTGGAAGCAGTCATCTTATTTCTGTATTGACTGCCTTCATTAGAAAAAAAAAAATGGATATTTTTCAGGTGAGGTAGCTTTTTTTTAATGAAATTCACACAATTTGTTACAAACAGCCGAACGGCAACATGGTTATGTTTAGTAAATTCTGCGATTGCTATGAAGCTTGTAAACTTTAAATTTTGTGCTTCATCCTTATAATATATGGCAAAAGGATGGATTGTGCATTGAGCGTTTGTCCAATGAAAACCTTGTATAGCGTCCAGAATAACCAAAGAGTAATTTGCAGAGAAGTCAGCAATTATAATGCAGTCAGTTGCTTCCAAATTAGTTTTAAGTTGTTTTAAGTAGTTAACTTGTTCCTCTGCAATAATATTATGCGGAGATAATTCGCTTAATTTTTCTAAAAATGTTTCCACAAACTCTTCTGCATCCATTCGCATTGAATTTAGATGACAACGATCTGTTTGCTCCCATTGTTTAAATTCTAAGGAATCGATATTTTGAAGAAAATTCATCAGGTCATTCTCCAGTGTTTGCGTACCCGGGCAATGATCACAGGTTTTCAACCAACATTTCTCTGTAGGATTTCATGATACGTTTTAAAATGGTTAGGAATAAGTTTCTTAACCTTAAGGGTCTTAAACATTAATTTAACATTCTGATGATAAATGCATAAGCAGACAGTATGCGTTGCACTTGAACCAGCCAGAATACAATTTTTTGGGCGGCTACTGAAAAACATTGAAAATCCAATTTAAAAAGTAGGATATTGCTCTTTGAATATTAAACACGGTTCAGAAACGGTGAGTTCTTGAGTTTTACATTCTAGATTAACTGCACTTGGAGTTTCTGGCTCGTTTTCTTTCTTGATAAAGCGATAAAGTCTGCAATAACAGGTATTACAAAAGTAGGAATAGCTTTTATCCAACTTTGTTCTCCATTCCGCTGCATAACCATATAGTTTAGGAGTAGGTTTCCTGTAACTATTAATCTAAACATGGCAATTAGAGCAGTCATGCTTCATGGTATTAAACGTTTCTTTAGTAAGGTTTTAGTTCGGTTCACTCAATGTGGATTAATTCAAAATATGAGTTAACTTTACTCAGTCGTGGTTTACGCTACAACTCAACTTCGGCATGAGTGCCCCTGCAATCCTTATGAGCACTTATCATGTATTTGGACGCTAACGGACCATTGTGGCTCCAGTTATAGCGTAAACCATGGCTGAGTAAATCCTAGCAATGTTGGTCTCTGCTTTTAAACCATGTTTACAAATCTAGTTTTATTTGTGAAGTAATGTACCCATCATAAGTAGAGGAGGCTGGTTCAATTCTGATTCCATTAAATGTAAGAACTATAAATCAGCCTCAAATTGTTTAAAAGCAGAGACCAACATTGCTAGGGTTTACTCAGCCATGGTTTACGCTATAACTGGAGCCACAATGGTCCGTTAGCGTCCATATTCAGCATGAGTGCCCATGAGGATGGCAGAGGCACTCATGCCGAATTTGAGTTGTAGCGTAAACCACGACTAAGTAAACTTAACTCATATTTTGAATTAATCCATATTAGGGTTATTTTGAGGGAACCGATCCGAAACTAGAATACAAATTTTTTAGCGTGTAGAACATTTTTTCTGTGTTTTCAAAAAATTTGAGATTTTTTGATATGTTATGTAAAAATGTTTGAATTTTTATAAAATAACATAAACATTCCATATTCAGCATGAGTGCTCATAGGGATGGCAGAGGCACTCATGCCGAATTTGAGTTGTAGCGTAAACCACGACTGAGTAAACTTAACTCATATTTTGAATTATTCCACATTAGGGTCATTTTGAGGGAACCGATCCGAAACTAGAATACACATTTTTTTTAGCGTGTAGAACATTTTTTCTGTGTATTCAAAATAACACAATTTCTCCGACCAATGCATTCTACGTTGAAATTCTTTGTGTTATGAATGCTTTCCATTGGTATTATTTAAAATTTGGCTACCAGCGCTGTCTGAGAGAATCTTGGGAGGTCAGAGTTGGCCACAGGGTCAGGATTGGACCAGGCTCCGCTATAGTGAGGAATTGGAGCTCAAATCTCAAAGCTTTAGACTACAAGCAAGGGTTTTCTCTGATTACCTTCAATTAAAACTCAGCATTTAATTTGATTATTTAATTATTTTTGTTTTTCATATTGCATCAAAAAAAAATTACATCGCAAAATTGTTACAATTTAACGCACTTTTCTTCATTTGAAAACGAAAACCGTTTCACGATAGTGTAATTTTCATTTTGTGGCTTAAAGTAATGAAACGATTGTGTCCCAGAGATTTGTTTTACAGGAGTATAACGGTTTTTTATTTTCTTTTCCATTGCATTGTAATTCCGAGAAAAACAAGTAATATATTTTGGAATCTACTTTAGAAACAGCCCAAGAGTAAAGTTCGTATGCAGTTGTAATATGATGGCCTTGTAAACTTGCTTTTGAAGCGTTTCGCTTTAGAACGCCTCTTAAAGCGTGACAAGGCCCTTTTCTATGGCAACTGGCAAACAAGTTCCACTCTGCATTAAGACCGAAGTCCTTGTACACGTGGCACAAATTGAAAGCAGTCATCTTATTTCTGTATTGACTGCCTTCATTAGAAAAAAATGGATATTTTTCAGATGAGGTAGTTTTTTTTTCAATAAAATTCACACAATTTGTTACAAACAGCCGAACGGCAACATGGTTATATTTCAGCGATTCCACGGGAAAAGAATAGAGTTGAAAAAAAAAGTTGTCCGATTTTTCTCAAAATCGCTTGGTATGTTCTTCATCGAAAATAATAAGACCCGTATTTTTTTATTGTTTTACTAGGGTGACCATGTTCGATATAGGGGTACCAGAAAAATCGACATTTTTCGAAATTTTTTATTTTTAAAAATCATAACTTCTGAACCGCTGAATTGATTTGCAATGTTTTTTTATAAATAGAAAGAATATTTTTTTTGTTTTTACTAAAAATATTGGTTAAAATAAATAATGTACTCAAATTTGCTAAAATGGCCAATATATTTATTTTTTATGATTTTCGAAATGTTGGACCACAACGACTATTTATTTTTATATTTTTTTATGAAAATTCAAACATTTTTACATAACATATCAAAAAATCTCAAATGTTCATCGAGCTGTTTTTGAGTTAAATTTTTTGAAAATTCAAGTTTTTTGCCTATACACACATGGAATGAGCATCATTTTCCATCACTTCAAAATAACTGCGGGAATCATTTCATTGAAGTTATCAAACTTATTCCTAATAAATTCATGATAACCATGTTTACAAATCTAGTTTTATTTGTGAAGTAATGTACCCATCATAAGTAGAGGAGGCTGGTTCAATTCTGATTCCATTAAATGTAAGAACTATAAATCAGCCTCAAATTGTTTAAAAGCAGAGACCAACATTGCTAGGGTTTACTCAGCCATGGTTTACGCTATAACTGGAGCCACAATGGTCCGTTAGCGTCCATATTCAGCATGAGTGCCCATAAGGATGGCAGAGGCACTCATGCCGAATTTGAGTTGTAGCGTAAACCACGACTGAGTAAACTTAACTCATATTTTGAATTAATCCATATTAGGGTTATTTTGAGGGAACCGAACCGAAACTAGAATACAAATTTTTTAGCGTGTAGAACATTTTTTCTCAAATTTTGTCAATTTTGAAGTCCAAAAAACATAATTTCTCCGACCAATGCAATATACGTTGAAATTATTTGTGTAATGAAAGCTTTCAATTGGTAATATTAAAAATTTGGCTACCAGCGCTGTCTGAGAGAATCTTGGGAGGTCGGAATTGGCCAATATATATATATATATATATATATATATATATATATATATATATATATATATATATATATATATATATATATATATATATATATATATATATATATTTGTATATTTATATATATATATTAGGGTGCCAAAAAAAATCGACTTTTCGAATTTCAAAAACGGGTAGTGCTCAAAAGTTTCGTCTCCTCAAAAAAAGTCCCCATGCAAAATTTGAGCTCAATCGGACTTCGTTAAGTGTTGGACCAAAGCGGTCAAAGTTTGACATTTTTGAAACACGAAAAATTTCCCAAGGGGGGGGTACGTGAAAATTCCGAAATCGATTTTTTGTTTTTGATGCCAAATGTCTTAGAAATGCATGAAACGTCGAGATCTGGTGTTATCTCGAAAAAAATTTTTTTGAAAAAAATTGACTTTTTGGGACTTAGAAATTTTGATATGGAGGATTTGAATTCAATTGCTGAGATATCCATGGCAATAGTACTGAAACATGTCTTATATCATCGTTGGCAACTGCTAGCATATTATATGTGATATTTCATTAGGGTGGTTCACTTGTTTTGCATTAGGGTGATCCATTTTATAGAAAAATAAAAAAAATAAGATGATAGTATTAAAACATCTCTTATATAATCGTAAGCCATTATCAATATTAAATATATGATATTTCATTAGGATGGTTCATTTATTTTCCATTAGGGTGGTCCTTTGAGTTGGAAATTAAAAGCAACAAAATATTTCCAGCAAATTTACGTCAATATTTTTTGTATAGTTTGAAACCATGATTCTTTTTTGGCATACTACACTTCGTTAAGATATTTTTATTATGTTTTTTTTAATAGTTAACAAAAATGTGCCGTTACCAAAATATGGACAAAAATAAGGAAAAAAAACGATTTTTGATGTACCCAAATTATTACAATAGCTTGATAGGCGACTACGAAGTGCAACAAAAGTTTTTTGTTTATCTTTTCTAAAGAGGTTCTTGGCCTTGGACTGCTTCATTTCCGAGAAACACAAGTAGGTACGTTATAGGGGATCAAAACAAAAGTACGTTACCTGCCGCTTGCTGTGGTATACGCGCTTCGGTAGTGACAACGTCTGCTTCGAATGCTTTTTGTTCTGAAGTGTTATCTACCCAAACAAAATATAAGCTACCCGTAGGCAACGAATACGTCCCAAGCGAGCAGTTTTGAAAGACTGAGTAGGTAATGAAATGGCCACACATTTGGTATATAAGGAATTGTTATTTTTAGTTTTACTCATTCAGTATTTTTATATTTGAACGAGGAACCGCGGTCTAGTCAACAGTTTTTTGTTTTTCAATATGGAGGATATTCAGCTAGTTGGAAAATACCTACCTTTGTTCCCCGAATCTTCGAATTTGCCTACATACAACGAAGTTTTCCGGAAATTCATGTTTCATTTGCGAGCAGAGAAGCAAAAGACTAAACCAAGTGCACAATTAACAATACAAGCTTTGAAAGTATCATGGAATAAAAAGCATTTGAACCATTTGCTCGACGACAGGACAGTGCAACATAAAATCTTGCGGTACTACGAAACTTGGAAAATCTTGCAGAAGCGCAAGCTAAGAATGTCGGCGAGAGAAATTGAGAAGAGAAAGGATTTCTCTGATTCATTGCAGAACCTTTTCGATATCGGGAAGAGGTATAAACCGAAGAATAAAGTAGAAAGAAAAGCATATCGGTATTTGCAAGAACAACGAGAACTAACTCTTCCAACAACAAGTGAGACTTTTCCAACGGCAACTATCTCGTGTAGTGATTTTGAGGAGGAAGAAACAGCAGAGGCGACAACAGAGACTAATCCACGAACAAGTGAGCAGGAAGAAGCAAGTCTACAGGAAAGAAAAAATTTAACTGCTAGTGATTTCGAGTCCTCATCTCAAACCCATAGTGAGTCCGTTCCTTCTATCAGTACTATCGGCGAAGATTTTCAGATACCGGGTAAGTGTAAATTGAATTAATTTCAAATATGTTTTAAAATGTTTTTCGTGGTTAACAAACGATTGATTCTTAAATTTTCTTCTAGGTCCTTCCAAATCGTCTTCAACTTCTAAATCACCATTAAAAAATGTCATTACTGTCGATGTGGCTGCTGCTTTGGACCGCTGCAAAGTGAGTGATCGAAATGCGGTATTTCTAATATCATCTATAGCGAAATCATTGGGGCACGACGTTTCAACATTAGTGTTAAACAAAGAGTCCATTAGGAATTCAAGAAAAGAAATTCGTGTGCAAAAGCAGAACGAGCTGGAGAGCAACATTTAAGCCACAGGTTAACTTAACAGTTCATTGGGATTCAAAACTGCTTCCTAGTATATTGTCGTCTAAAGCCACCCCCAAAACTGAACGATTGGCTATAGTTGTATCTGGTGAAGGCATCCGTAAGCTGTTAGCTGTTCCTCCCATCCAAAATTCAACAGGAATAGAACAAGCAGAAGCGGTGTACAATGCAGTTGTCGATTGGGATCTTGAAGACAGGTAATTTCTATTAGTTTCAATATTATTATTGATAATTTTTAAATTATACCGTTATTCCGTGTTTTAGGGTTATGTTTACATCATTTGATACCACTGCGTCAAACACTGGTCGAAAGAAAGGAGCGTGTCAACATCTTGACAAAATGTTTAAAAGACAGCTGATTTGACTTCCCTGTAGACATCACATACACGAGCTGTTAGTTGGCAAGGCATTCAAGGCACTACAATTTGAAACTGCACAATCTCCAAATTTTGAGATTTTTAAGCGGTTTCAGACGGAATGGCACCGTTTAGAAAAGAGCTCATACCATTCTGGTGTTAATGATGTATTCGTTAAATCATCAATAACAGCCAACGAGAGGGTGGATCTCTTGAATTTTTTTGAGCGACAATTAAAAGAACAACATCACCGCGAAGATTATCGCGAAGTTATTCAGCTTACGCTTATATTTTTGGGTGGAAATATTAAAGAACATTTTAAAATTAGAGCTCCTGGTGCTTTCCATAATGCAAGATGGATGGCAAAAATTATTTATTCACTAAAAATGTTCCTTTACCGACACACTTTTGCGTTACCTAAGGCAACTCAACAACAGTTAGCACGATTTAATGTATTCATTGT
>JASCZW010002134.1:32500-114640 GCA_034211315.2 Aedes japonicus
ACGCATTCGGGTTGACCAATTGTTTGCGACACAACAAGAATTCTCACCCGGAGTGTTACAGTGGGTTGAAGTTGAGAAAGGAGATTTCCGAAGATCAAATCGCCTCTGGAGGTAAATAAAACGCACTAAAGGTGAAGAAGTAGTGACTGTGAGAATTTCATAACGGTATCAAAACTGGTAATTGTATTTTTTCGATATCACAAAGTTACTATTTGTAATCCACCATGGTTATCGAATACTTTGGGAGTTCAACCAACAATATGAGATAATCTGAGGTGTTCTAGGTCATTCAAACTTTGCCTGAGTTAAAAACCTAGAATCTACAATTGTATCTATACATTTTTCGACTGTTCAAAATTGCGATATGTATTCAACCATGTACATTGAACCTTCTGCAAAGTCAAAAGATATTATGAGATAATCTAGGTCATTCTAAATAAGCCTTGTAACTGAAAAAGCTACAGTTACAATTGGTCGGAGTTCTGTGAAATCGGACCAATCGCCTATCGAAAATCATCAGTTTTGTCCGACATATTCAAACTGAACTTTTAAGTTAAGAGATGAACCAGATCAGTGGTTCTTGAAGTTTGTAATCAATAGTCTATTTAAGTGATCTACCCCCATAATGCACCGACAAAATTATTCGGTGAGGACTGTACCGGATCCGTTACGAGGAATGACGCATATGTCGCTTGGTGTAATCTGGCAGAACCCCGACCAATTAAAGATCCTAAGTTCTGAACTGTATAATAGTTTGGATGACCTAGAACCCTACCCGAAGATCCAGTAAACATGGTTGAATACATATTGTGAATTTGTGTAGCCTGAAAAGCTACAGTTAAAATTTCAGATCCTAATTTTAAGGCTCCAAAACTGAATGGCTGATCATTTCATATCTTCCAGAAGGCTTCAGATAAACTAGGACATGTTGGATGACTTAGAACATCGCAGATTGTTTCATAAAATAGGTTGATCTTCCATAAGATTCAATAAACATAGTTGAATACATATCATACATCAGAACACCTTGGACATCAGAAAACGTTTCAATTGTACATCCTAAGTTATGAACTAATGAACAGTCTGGTATGTCCCAGAACATCCCAGACTTCATCATAATGTCGGTTAACCTTCCAGAAGATCCATTGAACATGGTTCAATACATATCGTAAACTTGTCTAGCCTAAAAACTATAGTTACAACTGTACATCTCAAGTTTTGAGCTCCAGGACTGTTTGGATTACCTAGAATATCCAAGATTATCTCATAATGTCTGTTGTTTTTCCAGAAAAAACTCATTGAACATGTTGAATACATATTATAAATAAGTATAGCTGAAAAAGCTACCGTTACAATTGTAGATTCTTAGCTTGAATCATCTCGAACATCATTGATTATCTCATAGTGCCTGTTGACCTTTCAAAAGAGTCAAATTACTTTATTGATTATGTATCGCTAATTTTTATAGCCAAAAAAGCTACAATAACAACTGTAGATCCTAAGTTATGAACTCAAAAACATTTTGGATTACCTAGAATATCCCAGATTTTTTAAAAACGTCTGATGAACTTCCAAAAGGTTCAGAGAACATGGTTGAAGGCATGTCGTAACTTTGTATTGCTACAGTTTCAACTATAGATCCTAAATTTTGAAATTGATCTTCCAGTAGACTAAATGAATACGGTTGAAAAGATATCGTAACCATACATAATCGAAAAAGCTTAAGTTACAACCGTAGCTACGAACTTCTTCATGTAAAGGATGGTATAAGTTCAAAATCAGGCTTAACGCATATATTTTTGATATTTTCCTGGTAAGTAGTAAATTTTCAACAAGTTTGACGAAGATAGAGTTCGTTTTTGTTCAGTGTGGGATTTTATACAGGCATTTTTCTCCAGGGTGAAGTCTATCCACAACAAATCAAAATTTTAATTGCCCAGATCAGTAATTTGTTTTACAGCAACAACAAATTGTCCCTTTTGTTCATGTTGCTGATAAAGCAATGTTGCTATCGATAGTGTGTTGCAATAATGACAAAACGTTTTTTTATCGCTGTTACATGAAAACAAGGACATAGCAACCTGTGTGTGAGTCACAACATTTTCTCAAATCAACTTGTCTCTTTCCCATCACCGATACAACATTTTGTTATTTTCCTTCGTATTTTGTTGTAATACATTCAAGTTACAACATATCATTGTTGCAGAGTAAAAGAATAACGGGTGTATCACTCGTCATAATTATCGTATGTTTTTGAGTACAACAAGTGAATATTTGACACACTGTTCCTAACCATCAATTTTGACTATCTGATGCGTCATAAATAGGACTGTGCAAACATCGATAATATCGATATTATCGGGCCAAATTTATCGATACGATACCCGATATCGTCCGATATCAATAAATATGCACCCATTGTCGAACTTTTGCCAACCAAACCAACTGAACCTTAACCAACCGTCACAAACGACAACCATTGGACAAAGCACACCGTGTATAACACTGGTTCGATGGGCATAGCATCCATTAGGACAATGCATGAAAAAAACGTTTTACCATAAGAGTATAAGAGATAGCAACAGCCGTCGTGTTACCCATCCTTGTTTTTCATACACCATTTTCTGAACACAAGCTCACCAGTACCAGACCATTGTAAAACGTATAATTACTATAGACACTCAAGTAATAGACCGGCCAACGTGTCACCATTTTGTATCCAACAAGAACATTTCTAGACAAAATAGTCAATAGGTCGAAAGTAACAAACGTAAACAATAACTTCAAGCATATTTTTCTGGGATCTGCTTGTGATGTGTGATAAGGACCCACCATCAGTGCAAGGATTACCTATGACTACAGGACTATTCTCAGCAGGTTGTTCTGAGAGAATAGCCTACGTGATGGCTTCTTGTAGCAGGGTCAGCCGATCTCAGTGAGGACCTTTGTGGAAGACTACGGCCAGAAAGCCGCGTGTCTTCGCATGACAAGGGACTGGCGACTCCACGAACCCTTGTCCAGTCAACAAATCCTTCGACTGCCTTAGGCTACCCCCATAGGGAATACCCGTTATATAGTTGTTAAAGGAACAGTGGAAATTTTTAGAATAAATGCTTTATAAAAAAAGTTAAGACAAAAAGAAAATGTCACGGCTTTACTGAACTTTAAATTCAATCAACACATTTATTATTGTTTTCATTTGCACCAGTAAATGTACTGGGATATTGCAAATTTCTACTGTTCCTAATAAAATAGTTGTGGGCAATAAAATGAGGAAGGATCTCAGAAAAAAAAATTACAATTCAAGCTTACCAATCTACAATTCAAAAAATTTCCAAACTTACCAGATAACTTACCAAAACCATCACCCACACGCATACCTTCGCTCACCTTTGCTCTGTTCTCTAACCCCTCTCTATTAACACGGACCTAATCACTTACATTCCCATGTCTTCGCTGATTTATTCAGTATCAACACTACTGAATCCGGTGGGTTTTTTTTCTCTTTTTCTTTCCATTCACGCCGTCCACACCACATCATTTTCTAACTTCTACCTTTTCGCTACCACCAACAACAACCAGTATTACCGTCCGTTCACCGCCGACCTCTCGTCTCCCTCCCTACTGATCCAGCGATGTTCGCTCAAAGCGCACCAGAGGAGAGAAAGCTTGCTCTGGTCCATTTTACCACCAGAGAAGAGAACGACCTGCTCCTCGCAGTCGACCTGACAGTCTCTCCCTCTCACACCTTATAGGACTACTAATTCACCTCTGCAACCCGTGGGGAAAGCAACGTTCTCTCCGCCGAAATAACGTTCTCTCCCAATCTCACACTCCTGCAGACCTATTCAGCTATATTTCACTGTACGCTCTCTCATGGCTCTTTTAGAGGTGAAAAAGATGCCCAAGATCCCCGCTCCCAAGCTTGCTTCGGGTAACAGCGACTTGTTCACCACACCACTCTCCTCCTCTCTTCACTTCCCACACCTCCAATCTTCCTTTGTTCCTGGAATTCCTCCGCTTCACACCACGTAATCTGTCACAAAAACTTTCTCTTCCTGTCAATTGACCTACACGCGCTTCACGAACTTCCCAGTCGCAACAATTCACTGACAAATATCACTGGAACACTCTTTTCTGCTCTGCACAGACAATCACGTCCGATTCGATAAACGAATGAACATGAACTCACGTATTTTTTTTGGGATCTGCTTGTACCCACAAACAAAATAGCACCAGAAACAGGTACAGGTACAGTTATCACGTCGGTAGTGGATGTAGATGTTAGCAACCTGGCATTTCCAGGAAATTTACGTTTGAAGTCATTGTTTACAATTGGTACTTTCGACCTTTTGACGATTTTGCCTAGATTTCCCATACGATTTGACAATTGTTTTGGATACGTCAACTGTGCTAGGCACATAAGTTGTCCCGTCTATTACTTGAGTGTCTACGCCCTCGAAGGAGCCTCTCTTTCATTTCTGTTGCTGTCCCTTTTTTTACGGTAATTTTCGTAAAAAGCGGATCAACTCATTTTTTACGAAAATTAAGTATCTTTTCCCCTGCCTACGTATATCATCACCCGATTCAAATGTGTGATAATGTCGGAGGTCTGGAAGTATTTCATTAAATCAAACACAGCATCTGGCAAATGCCAGATTTGCAACGAAGATGTACCTCGTCGTGGAAATACCACAAATTTAATAAATCATCCAAATAAGGATAAAGCGCTGGAAAATGTTTTGCGACGTGAAGAGGAAAAGGAGACGTTTCATATTTCCGGAGCTTCAGCTTATAAGAACATTCAAACTCAAAAGCCGTTGGAACGATGCTTCAAGGAAAGCCAAGACTGGGCAGGTAAATACACTTTTATTCACTAACAAACCCGTGCACAAAGCTAAGTACTTTTTAAATCAAAAACTGACGGGAGAGGTAACATTAAAAACTTCCTTCCCACCGTCATCGCTTTGCTTGGTTGGTTGGTTGACACTAAAAAAAGTTACTTCCCTTATTCATTTCATACCAGATCATGTAGTAAAGGACGACCAGCCCGTTTCAATCGTGGAGGATGAAGGCTTCAGAAGCCTACTGAAACTATTGGCACCCAAATACAGGATTCCTCAACGAAGAGCCATTACCAAAATAATCGACGAAAAATACGAAAAAACGGTGAAGAATACAAAGGAGGCTATCAGTAAATCCAACTTCACCCTGAATGCGGATATCTGGACGGACAGTCATACTACATACAGCTATTTAGGATTGACATGTCATTATTTCGATCGATCGATTTGCAATGACCTCCAATCTATTGATCTGGGAGTTTATCCTCTCTACGAACGGCACCAAAGCTCGTATATTTCATCGTGTTTCGAAGAAATCCTGAAGAAATGAAATATTTCTATCGATCAGGTAAGTCTTGTAGTCACTGATCATGCTGCAAATATGGTTAGATCAGTTCCCGACACGTTCAGTGCGAAAAAGCATATCGGATGTGCCGCTCACACTCGTGGAATTTGTCTGAAAGGACGTCTACACAAACTGAATCAAAAGCACCCTTAATGTCCATGTAAACTGAACCCATTTGCTGATTTTGTGCATAGACCAGCTGTATTTCTGTTGAAAGCAGCGCAAGACAATCGCACGTTCCTTTGCCTCTGCGGAAACCAATTCCTTTCACCATTACTAAACAACTATTTGTACAATTTGTTGTCTGAGAAACATATGAGCTTTTCTCATGGGTCTTCGACAACTTCACGAATTAGCTACAAGGATCTCCCCCAGGGCTCTTGTTTAAGCCCCCTTTTTTATAATTTTTATGTCAGAGACATCGATAGCTGCCTCATGGAAAATTGCACGCTAAGACAGCTTGCGGATGACGCCGTTGTTTCAATTGCAGGAACAGGGGCGAACAACTTGCAGGGACCGTTGCAGGATACCATAGACAGTTTGTCAACCTGGGCTGTAAAGCTGGGTATCGAATTCTCTCCGGAGAAAACTGAGTAAGTTGTTTTTTCTAGGAAGCGTGATCCAGCACAAATACCGCCAACACATGGGTAAAACAATAACTCAAAGTTTGTCTTATAAATACCTAGGGGTCTGGTTCGATTCTAAATGCACCTGGGGAAAACACATTAAGTATTTGATTCAGAAACGCCAGCAGCGAATAAACTTCATGCGTACTATCACCGGAACATGGTGGGGAGCCCACCCGGAAGATCTGATAAAGCTGTATCTGTATCCCTAGAAAAGCAGAAAATAATAACACCTATTCAGGTTAGTGAATGGGCGTCTCCTGTTGTGATTGTCCTAAAGAAAGATAACGATATTAAAATGGTTATTGATTGTCGAGTTTCCATTAATAAACTAATAATTCCGGACACGTACCCTCTTCCAGTAGCCCAGGACATATTTGCATCATTATACGGGTGTAAATGGTTTTGTTATCTTGACTTGGCGGGGGCGTACACTCAACTTCAACTTTCTGAATGATCCAGGAAATTACTTGTCATAAACACTATTAAGGGGTTGTATACATATAATCATTTGCCACAGGAAGCAACATCAAGTGCTTCAATTTTACAGAAGATTATGGATCAAATTTGGATTGGTTTGAAGCATGTGAGTTGTTACCTGGATGATGTAATTATCGCTGGAGAAACTAAAGAAGAATGCCAAAGAAATTTATATTTAGTGCTTGTTAGATGGAAAAGGCTAACATAAAGGTCAATATCAAAAAGTGCCAAATGTTTGTCCAATCTCTCAATTATTTGGGGTATTTGATTACGAAAAATGGACTCCTTCCATCACCGGAGAAATTATCAACAATTAGGGAAGCTAAAGTTCCAACAGATGTCTCTAGTTTAAAAGCATTTTTAGGTTTGATCAATTTCTATGGGAAATTTGTTCCTCATCTTTCTGCAAAATTAAGTTGCCTATACGCGTTACTGCGTAAGCGGCTTGCGTGAAGTGAGCAAGCCTGATTTGATCAACGCCAATATTTTGGAATTTTATAATCCAAGAATACCGATTATAGTAGTATCTGACGCTTGTAGCTATAGACTTGGGGGTGTCATAGCACATAAAATTGATGAACAAGAAAAGCTGTTTGGACAACGTCGTAAATACGTGCCCTTACCCTAACCACTGTACTGCCTCAACTAGACAATAAGGAATCAATAAAGCAGTTTCTCCTATGCCTCCGCCATGGCAGGACGGCTGAACGATCGGTGTTCTTTATTTCGTTTCAAACAACCATACACAACGTAGGATCCCCGCCCGTGCGCGATCAAAAGCCTATAAGTTTTGTGTCTTTCACACTGAATGCAGCACAAAAAACGTACCCAATCTTACACTTGGAGGCTTTGGCTATTGTATGTACTATAAGAAAATTTCATAAATACTTATTCGGACAAGAATTTACTATTTATACGGACCACAAACCTTTACTAGGTATTTTTGGGAAAGATTTTTGTTGCGTCCACGCCGCAAGAAAGAGCTAGAACTAAATATATCCCGCCTTTTTGACAACGAACATCACTTATAACAGCCGACCGATGAGTGAAGAGAACCGCTATGAAGAAGGAAGAACGGCTATAAAACAACAGCGCATCGAAGTATTCAGTTTAGTTTTTTTACGAGCATCCGATCAGGAAAGAAATAATTTAGAAGTGATCCCGACCCGAAGAAAGCAGCAGCAGCAAAACGAAATCAGCTGCCCCGACCCCGACAGCAGCAAAACGAATGCGGCTGTACCAACCGACGACGAGTAGCAGAGCAGCAGCGCTTTTAGCGATTACGCAAACGATTAGCGGTAGAAAGAAGAAAAATAAAAGAGTTAAGAATTTCCGATTTCCTTCTTTTCACTGTTAATCGAACTTCCGATCGAACTTGCCCAACCAAGAGTATTCTTACACCCGTTCAGCCGGCCAAAATTCCGCAATCAGAAGCCTCCCTTATACAGTCCACACCGAACAATGGTAAAAATCAAATTTGCGTCACTAGATTACAGCGATATGTGATGGAGATGTCCATATATGAATTTGATATTAATATAGACCTTCATCTCAGATGGGAAACGCTGATTTTTGTTTGAGATTTCCTTTGACTGTTCCCAAACAAATAGACAGTGGCAGTATAAGGAGTATTAATTTCTTCGGACCGTTTCCAATTGACTTTTGAGGGTTGAAAAATAATTTTGTACATAGGGATTTTGGTTTAAAAATGGATACATCTGCACAGTATCAACGATAAATGTGCAGGGTTGATTAGTCACATTTGTTTCAAGGGTAATTGTACGTTGTGAAATGCGTTTAAAGTAAGTTTGTTTCAGTGTCTTCCGACCTATATGTGATTTTTTATTCTACCTAACTTTGGTTCATATTTTTTAACGATATAAGCAGGAAAATAAATTAGTCAGTGTTCAGAAGCTCAAGTATCCGATTGTGAATTTTTATTTCCCTTACGTTAATCCCTCTGTTTTATACAGTCCATTTGACTCTTGGTGCTACATTTTTGGTCCAAACGAACCGGATTTGTGGTTGAAATCGACTACAGTCGAAGTGATCGCGTTTCCTAGCGTGGAAATCGCGAAATCGGAAAGTGGAACCGGAAACGAGAAAAGCACGCCATCGAACCGGCGCACACTGTTGCCAAAGGCGTAAAAACGCGATCGAAATTGTTTTGACTCCGAAAACAACGTTTTTTTTCCATTGGTTCTTCTGCAAAGTTTTTTCATAAATTATTTTCCATATTATGATGATAAAAATTTTGATGATTTATCTCCCTAGTAGTGAGAAAAAAAAATATTTTCTAATTATTGCAAATAAAAATAAACTTTATTCGGCAAAGTTATAGCCAATTTAATACAAAACAACTTTGCTGAAGCTCACATATGCCTATCTATTAGTTTTAATGTAATTTTGGGGAGTTTTATATTGAACATCCCCTTAATTCAGTATTTTGAATATAACATCGCATGGAGATTTTCTACAAGTTTTGACTATTCAACACTTTTGTTAGTGCAAATTTCTGCAAGCGAAACTATTTTCATATGAAAATATGAATCAGCCGTTGTTAAATCCAGATACAACCGCTCGTCTCTCGCTGTCCCTTGGGGGCCAAAGCCAATGTTCTCAGAACCACTACATGACTTTACTAGGAACAACCAGGTTCATTTCTCTTAACATATTCGAAAACATTACGTTTCAAGAGATAAGCAATTGATGGTAATACTACATATAAATTAAAAAAATTTACCCATGATAAAACTTTAAATAAAGAACTTCTTTTTGATGTTGTTTTGAGAAGGAAATAATTTCTCATCACCATGAGGCTCTAGGAGTAGACAGCATTTTTTTGCTAGAACAAAGTTGTTAAGAGAAAGTATTGATAGTTCCGTTAGCTCACGGCAGGCTGTGAAAGTTGAATAGAAGTAGTTTGAAATTGAGCGGAGGGCATTGTGTGGTAGTATTTCGAAACAGGAAACACAAACTTTTGCCAAGCATCCCCATGCGGGGTAGGTCAAGGCGTGATTGAATGCACCACCTTGACTGGCCTTCTTTTTCTTTTTTGCTGTTTTAACAGGCTTTTAACCGCGGTGGGCATTTGTCCCGGATAATAAAGAGCAGGCGCATAAAATTCAAATCCATTGGTTGCTTTGGCAACGCAGTGTAATCATTAGTATCTGGTAATGAGAAAACAATATAGTTTAAATTCCGTTATTAACATTGTAATCCATTATTTTCAGGATGTGAAATAGACTGCAAGAAATTCGAAGAATATGCATTAGAAACTGCTCATCTGCTTTTTAATTTGTATGATTGGTATCCAATGCCAGCATCAGTGCATAAAATTCTTATCCACGACGCCAAATGAAGATATCATTCTTGTTCCTATTGGTCAATTGTCGAAAGAGGCTCAGGAGTCCCGAAACAAAGACATCCGCAGATACCGAGAGGATCATACCAGGAAATTTTCAAGGATAAAAACTAATATAGATCTTTTACACCGATTGTTAGAGACATCTGATCCATTGATTTCGAGCATAAGAGGGTTCGGAAAGAAAAAGGAAACACCGTTGTCAAGGGATGCGCGAAATCTTTTGGTCAAATCCGATGACAAAACCAATGATTAAAGCGATAGTTGTGATGATGTCGATCAACAGTGAAATACTTTAATTATGTTTAAATGCTTTGAGAAAAAATATATACCACTAAGGGAACGTCCATTAATTACGTCACGCAAATAATGACTTTTTTAACCCCCCCCCCCTCCCCACCTTATCACGATTTTTTGTATGGGCCTTCAAATTTTTTTGTATGGATCGTCACGTTTTCCCAAACCCCCTTTACTGCGTGACATAACTAATGGACCTTCCCTAAATGAAGGCTGTTCTGGCAGCACTGGCCGTACGCACGTACATACGCGCCAACGACGTAAACATGTCAGATGACATACGGTAAGAAGAGTAGAAGAGAGGGAGAGAGAGTGAGTAAGAAAGACATACGTCAAAGGTAGTAGAGGAGAAAAACAAAAACAAACGGGAATTGTATACCGAAAGAGTTTAATAGAAGTTGAGAAAAGTTAGTGCGTTTATTTTTATTTTTATTCGGTGGTTAACTTGAGTGGAGTATAGGCGTATTCGGTGAAATTTGGTTGTACGATCACAACACAGAAACCGGTGAGTAGTGTGAGAGTTAGATAGAATAAATAATATGAATAAAATTAGATCTCACTCTAACAGCTGATTTCATAGAGGGTGAACGGTACAGTGGTGCCTAATCTGATTCGCGCGACCCACGAGCAGTCACATTAATATTCGCCATACGACATAGTAGGACAGACAGGTAAAACTTGCAGTGCATGACAATTGACGAATAATTGTGATAATATGAGAAATAATTATAGACAGAAATTCGCTAAAACGAGGTCGACGGAAAACAAACTAAAAATTGTAAGTAGGAAAACTATCGGCACTAAGAATTAACACGACAAAACATTAAATTATACAAAAATTAAATTCCACAGTTTGATCATCCTGTGCAGGTGATAACCAAAAACGGTTTTTTTTACATCCGACCTTTGATCCGAACAAAGGCTGAACCATTTGTTTTGTACTATTTTGACAATGCTGTGAATCTTTTTCGACGGAAAACAGCTTCAAAATTAAAAAAAAATAACTTAGATGAGGTTGTAGTTATTTTAAGAACATTGGATTTGGCCTCAAGGGACAGCGAGAGACTAGCGGTAGTATCTGGATTTAACAATGACTGATTCATACTTTCATATGCAAATAGTTTCGCTTGCTGAAATTTGCAGATTACTATGATTGTTGACACTGAAAAAGTACCTTTTTTCAAATAAAACCCTAATTATCTCAAAAACTATAAGAGATAAAATTATATTATTTTCAGCAAATTTGTGTGTTTTTATATGAGTAACAAAAGTGTTGAATAGTCAAAACTTGTAGAAAACGTCCATGCGATGTTATATTCAAAAAACTGAATTAAAGGGATGTTCAATATAAAACTCCCCAAAATTACATTAAAACCAATAGATAGGCATATGTGAGCTTCAGCAAAGTTGTTTTGTATTAAATTGGCTATAACTTTGTCGAATAAAGTTTATTTTTATTTGCAATAATTGAAAATAATTTTTTTTTCTCACTACTAGGGAGATAAATCATCAAAATTTTTATCATCATAATATGGAAAATAATTTATGAAAAAACTTTGCAGAAGAAACTATACCAAAAAAAACGTTGTTTTCGGGGTCAAAACAATTTCGATCGCGGTTTTACGCCTTTGGCAACAGTGTGCGGCGTACACGTTTGATCTTGTCGATTGTTGAAAGTGCAAACGCGAAAACAAAATGGCGCCGACCCACCATACGCCGAAAGGCAACAAAAAAGATCCGAAAACGGACGATGCAAGTATCGGAAACGAAGAAGATCCGCCGCGTGCCCTGACCGTAACCGAGCAGCAGCAGCAACAGAACCAAAAGGGACAGATCCGACAGAAGAAACAAGAGTACGAAGTGCTGTCGAAGAAGAAGGAATCGGTGGCAAGAAAATTGACGCGGATCTAAGAGGCATTGCAGAAGCCTGAGGCGGAAGACACACACTACCTGCAGTTTCAATTAAAAATGTTAGACAGTGCCTACGGTGAATACAGTGACTTGCAAAATCGTATTTACGACCTGAGCACCAGTGAAGAAGTGCGGTGCGCGGAAGAGTTGCGTTTTATCGAATTCGAAGAGTTGTATAGTGTACTTTATGTTCATCTTACAAAGAATATCGAAGCGATAGTGAATAATGAAACGTCATCAACACCGACAGTTCTGCAAGCCGTTCATCACCAGCCATATGTGCCTCCGTTAAAGGCTCCGTTGCCGACATTCGACGGCAATTTCGAAAATTGGTTCGCGTTTAAAAATATGTTTCAAAATGTTATGGCACGATACGACACTGAATCCCCAGCGATTAAGTTGTACCATTTGCGCAATGCATTGGTTGGTGCGGCAGCCGGTGTCATAGACCAGGACATCATAAACAATAACGATTATGATGCTGCCTGGGCGACGCTCCGTGAGCGATTTGAAGACAAGCAAGTTATAGTTGATAAACATATCGACGTGATTTTCAACATACCGGCCATGACGAAAGAAAGTACAGTTGGTCTCCGGAAACTTATCGATACGGTTACGAAAAACGTAGATGCTCTTAAGAACCTGATGTTGGTGAGCGGTTTGGGAGAGATGATGCTGTTAAACGTGCTAGCGAAGAAAATCGACCTTGAGACCCGCAAGGCGTGGGGGTTGAGCCAGAAGGACAACGAGTTGGCGGATTACAAATCGACGATGGAATTCCTCAAAGAAAGGTGTAAAGTGTACGAGAAGATCAGTCGTAGTAGCAAGGCTGTAGCGGAAGTGGTGAAGCAAGTGCGTTCCACTGGAAAAAAAGACTCAAAAATGCACAGCTTTGTTACTACAAGTGAAAAGTGCCCGCATAACGAAAAACAATTTGCTATATAGTCGAAACTTTATTACGAATGTAAGATATATTATCACATTTTATGTTATTGTTATCGAATGATTTAATCTCATTTTCACCATACAACCTCTACATTAACACATATTGTTAACATCTGCCATATTGTCATTGAAAGATTTTATATTGTCTGCACTGGGTCTGGATTATATACCAACGTTTTGGCATAGAGTACAGCAAAAACTGTGAAAATTGCCATTTTTTTATGATAACCTAACTTAACCGCCTATTCAGCATATTGTTATTTGGCCTTTTACCATCTGACATACTGTTAAAACTATATAGGAGATAGTAAGTTTATAGTTGGCATCTATATGGGTAAATGTCGTAATAATAACGGAAACAGTCGTCAACAATAATGTAAATGGTCCACGAATGGTTTATGATTATGCGGGTGTACACACTGTAAGGGCGAGCATCAGATCTGGAAGTGTGAATTATTCAAGAAGATAAACTTAAGTGAAAAGTACAATTCGTTGCGCAAAAGTGGTTCCTGCTTCAATTGTTTGGAGAGAGGACATATCACGGGACGGTGCAAATCAGAGCGGCCGTGCAAGCAGTGCGGTAAACGTCACCATACATCACTGCATCCCGCTGATTCGCCTACAGGGGAGTCAGTATTGATGCAAGAAAACTGCGCATCCAAACCAGGTGCATCGAAACCGTCATCTAGTGATACTGATACCACAACGACACCATCGGCCACTGGATCTGTTCTGTGTTCGAACGTTGAAGCTGATCAAGATACGTTGCTGCAATATCATAATCGAACAATTTCGACCCGCAAGCCCGATGCAATAAGAACGGAATTGTTATTGTACCTCGGAAGTGGAATCGAAGAAATGGATTGCAATGTGTTCCAATACTGGGAAAATAAAAGGCATTCCTTTCCGGCTATCTACAAAGCTGCAATAAAACTTCTGCCGTTGTTGGCTACACCGGTTCCATCAGAGCGACTTTTTTCCAAGGCTGGACACATACTGCGATTCCCGAAGCAGTTTAGATCCCGAACGAGTGAATCGTATTACCTTCCTACATAACGTAACATTTTACACATTTAAGAAAGCAAAATAAATACCGCATATTGTTATTTTCCTTCATACAATGTTTTTTTTTCAAAATTATCAGATTTTGATCCGATATCGATAATTCTACATCCGATATATCGCCGATACCGATATAAGAGTAACATTATATCGTCGATACCGATAAATTATCTTCGTGCACAGCCCTAGTCATAAAACGCATCAGATGCGACACTTTAGAATGCAAGCCGGCGATTAATGCGAGTTGCGTTTTCCAGTTTCGAACACCAATAATTGTGGGGGGGGGGGCGTTGTGGCCCCTATATTTGGGCAGCATATTGATTTCCCTTTAACTCAATCGATAAAACCGCAACTACAAAGAAACATCATCTGGTGGCTGGGATCGTTTTCTGATCTAGATTTTTTTTAGCAAAAACAGAAACACCCTGGACATAGGGTATAATTCTGATTACCATACCATCATACTAATGCAAAAATGGTATTGACATAGAAAGGTCTCGAATAATTACTGAAGAAGTGCATTTAGAACAAGTGAAGAGCAATCAACAAGCTAAGACTTGTATAATAAGGTAGGATCATACATTAAACTGCAAAGCAGAGGTAAATCTACATTCCACAAGAGATATAACCAAGGTTTTATTGAAAAATAAAATGACAAAGCATCGATACACAATTATCAAATACAGACATTACAAAGATACATTACAACTCTAATTTGTCTCGAACTATGAATTTTTTCAACTCCGTCCATAATCTTTTGATAACATTCATCCATTGCTCAACGTAACTGACTTCTATAATTTCTATGTGGAATTGCTGCCCATAACAAATGGCTAACAAGTGGTCATAATTCACCAGCACTGTAATGACAAGCAGTAACGCAGTCATAACCATCATACAAACGGTCAAATAATATTCCAACGGAAATTTCCGTTTGGGCGTTTCATAACTGCTGCAGATGTCAACGGAACTACAACGGCAGCAAATTTTCGTTAGTTTATCACCCTCGCGGCCTGTTGAACTGAGCTTGTTGTTTTCCTCGTGAATGTAGTTAACTATAGCCTGGTTGAATATATTGTCTCCGACCTTGACACTGGATGGTATGTTGGATGAAATTTCCAAATTTGGAACACTGGATGGATGCTGGATGAAATTGGATGGATGCTGGATGAAATTTCCGAACACTGGATGGATGCTGGATGAAATTTCCGAATTATCTCGCTGCAGGATATCCTGGCTGACTTGTCTGAAAGTTAAATCTCCGTTACGAGTTTGGTCTTGTTTGATCTTGTCATGAAAAATACTTACTCCTTTGGCAAACGGTCTTCAGTAATAGCTGCTGATTGAGTTATTTCAGTTGTTTGCACAACTACCGGGCACTTATCTTTGGAAAAGGATTTGTTCACGATGCGACCGTCTAAATTGAAAACTCCTGCGCGAGGTACAGCAGTCGGTGGCTTCAAAGAGTTGACTGATCGTATTTTGCGGGACTTGGGTCGATGAATTTTAGATGGCGTCTGAACAGGCTGGCGTTTGGCGACACTTGTCTCTACAGTGGCTGATCTGAAATTATCTAGTTTGTGGGTAGGTTGAACACGGAAAGTTTACATTCAGTAGAACCAACAATCAATATGTAACTAGCGATTTGAAATTGGTGTACTGTTGTAGAACCCCTTGGTCCAAATTACACCTTGAAGCCAGCACCTTGTTATACATATTTGCGCCTTTGTTTTGATTTGCTGTGTTATTTTGACAGAGTATTTGAGAGTGTGTTCATGTGAGTTCATTATAAGGGGTGCATTATTGAGCTTGGGACCGAGCTTGGGACGATGTTCTAGTACTGACTGAGCCAAGAAAAAAATCGTTTTTGTATGGGACCTACTGGTCTTATAGTTAGTCCAACAATCAATATGTAACTAGCGATTTGAAATTGGTTCACTGTTGTAGAACCCCTTGGTCCGAATTACACCTAGAAGCCAGCACCTTGTTATACATATTTGCGCCTTTGTTTTGATTTGCTGTGTTATTTTGACAGAGTATTTGAGAGTGTGTTCATGTGAGTTCATTATAAGGGGTGCGTTATTGAGCTTGGGACCGAGCTTGGGACGATGTTCTAGTACTGACTGAGCCAAGAAAAAAATCGTTTTTGTATGGGACCTACTGGTCTTAGAGTTAGTCTATGGTTAGTCTATGGTAGAACTCTACTTACTTTTTTGGACCAACCATTGCAATTCTCTTCGCTGACCAGCAAACAAATGTCAAATGAACACCTAATAAAAGCAACGATTGCTGAGATGATTTTTTGTTAATCTAGCAATTTGTTTAGCCTACTTGACTATAATAGGTTAGTATGCCTACACCCAATAAAAAAATAACATGATCAGTGGAAAATATCCACTAGAAATTCACATGATACGTTCTCCTTGTTGTAATGATCGTTAGAATCGTCCAAACCCGTTGATCGCCAATACATGATAAACGATAAAAGACAAAACGATATATACTGTATCGGTAGTTGGAAGATGAATAAATACGATTGTGCAGTTGATTAGACCTTTGACTGTAGACCAAGAAGGACGTGTTTTATATTATCTTTTTAGCAAGTACCGAAACGGCTAATGTATATATTTTATATGGTGTGGATTCAATAGTGGCGACGAGGATGGGATTTTTATCCAAGGTTCAAGAAAACGGAGATAGCAACAATCAATATGCAACAAGCGATTTGAAATTGGTTCACTGTTGTAGAACGCCTTGATCTGAATTACACCTTGCAGCCAGCACCTTGTTATACATATTTGCGCCTTTGTTTTGATTTGCTGTGTTATTTTGACAGAATATTTGAGAGTGTGTTCATGTGAGTTCATTCTTAGGGGCGCATTATCAAGCTTGGGACCGAGCTTGGGACCGATGTTCTAGTACTGACTGAGCCAAGAAAAAAATCGTTTTTGTATGGGACCTACTGGTCTTAGAGTTAGTCTATGGAGATAGTGCAGAAAGAATAGTGCATGTACGAAATCACAGCGGCAGAAGGATAGAGTTTTAATCATACCGGGCCGTGAGTGAATTTAACAGAACAAATACAACGCAAATTTGATTTCTGAAAATTAAAACAAGAAAAACGTACTTTAAACCGTGACGGTGGGAGCTGTGTGACAGCGTAATTTATAAATTAATTGTTTAAAATCGACGAGTGGTTATTACAGCCGTTGTTATACATCTGGCTTCAGTGAATTCGCCATTTCGCAAAAAAAAATTAGTAAGAAGATCATTTAGAGCAGCAAGTGTATTTTGTGTGCATGATAAAAGGCCTATCCTGTGGCAGCCATTGTAGTTTATGGGCATTTGTGAGATACAGAAGGAGTGTAGAAATTTGATGTGCAACGCAAACAGGCTCTGATTGGGTGAGTGAATTGCAGACGGACTTTTCAACGGTGAGATACAACTGGTGAATATTGAGAGCAGAAAGAGACGGCGAGAGCTGGGTGGTTACGAATAACGAGTCGACGAGCTTTGTGCAGTTTGACTGACAGCATACGATCGGTAGCAAGTGACCGAGATTTAGCGGTATCACCATACAGTAAGATCACAAAGAGTTCACGTAAGTCATTCCACGTGTTTGCCAAATTTTCCTGTTTTAATTGGTTAATTGGTAGTATTGACCACTTTGTGCATGGTTCCAGTTTTTCTAAATATATGGAACGTATACCGCAATATTATTTAAAGCAAACAAAATATCCATATATGGATATTTTGTTTGCTTTAAATAATATTGCGGTTGGTACAAAGAAAAATCTCTTTATCACTTTGAGTGGCCCTGTCATTTTCGTCGAAATAAAACTTATTTATCCTTAAACTGACATTGGGGAAATCGACTATACTCAAATGATAGCTAAACTAAGAAAGCGTTTGGATAAAACAACCCAATATGATGTACAGACACAAATTTAGTGCGCGGGGTCAGGGTGTTGATGAACCAGCCGAAAATTATGCTCTAGCATTGAAATTGTTAGCTAGTCAATGTGGCTTTAGGACACATGCAAATGAAGCGATTAAAGATAGGATTGTGTTTGGTTTGCTCGATGATGATGATGATGATTTAAAACACAAACTTCTAATGAAGGACAATATGACAGTGGAAGAGGTGGAACAAATTGTAGTGAGAACGGAATTGGCTAAGCTTAGGGCTAAAGAAATGAGTGAATTGAATGTAGGCCAATTTCAAGTGGTTATACGAGGCGTTATCGCAGTCGTAGCAGGAGTGCGAGTAGGGAGCGAGAAAATGGGCAGTTCAATGCGAGGTACGGTGATAACAATAAATATGATCGTACAAATTATTATGATGATATACCGGAAAGCTACCAAGATAAACGCGGATACGGATCGAGATCACATACAAGTGTCCTTTGCAACTACACTAAGGTTTTTTTTTGCACGGGGGATACGTTCCACTTTTAGTATGGAACCGTGTAAAAACAGACTAAATAGAGTTGATAAATTCACATGCTTATACATTTTATATTGCTTCGATTTTGTTTGTATGCACCGAGGCAAATTTCCGTATATCCTTTATGTGTGAAACTACATAAATTTTTGCAATTTGACTCGACAAATAAAACATATGTGAGAACAACATATAACCTATGCAGTTTCCCGCAACTAAAAGCTATATGAGAAACGAAATAAAGTTCATTTGGTCTGACAAATAACATTTAAGTGTGAGGTTTATATTTTTTATTTCAGTGCACTATAACGTTTATGTGTCGGATGCTAATAAAATTTATGTGTATGATTCAAATGAAATTCATAGGTTTAACAATAACGTGTACGTGCCAGATGTATTAATTATATTATTATATTTTTCACACATTATAATACATATATTCTTCCCGGACTTCCCCTTCCGGCATGGCTTGTTCCTCTATGTTTTTTTCGGTACATCCTCTTCCAGTACGTCCTCCACCTGTGGTGACTTTTTTCATTGAAAACAATGGAGAATGGAATAATTGTTTCATAATTTATGTATATTAAAAACAAACAAATACCTTCAAAAATGTCCAGGAGTTGTACTGGAAGATCTAAATAAATGTCTTCTGTCGCCATCTTGACTGCGTGCACTCACACATTAAAAGTATGTGTGGAAATCACATAATTTTTAACTATAAGATGCGAAGTATAAATGTTATGGGAGCTCACACATAACAAATATTTGAAGCGCCTATACGTGTTATGGGGAACCTTATAAAAGGTAAAGGTAGCATTATAATTTTGTCTATTATAATTTAATGTCTATGTGAATATCAATAAAATGTGGAATATCGTTTAAAAAGTATGTGCTCTTATCAAATATATTTTAAGTATACAATTTTATTAGTGTGCGTTACCTTGCCACGCAAAGTTCAAATTACAGTTTTTAAAATATTGAGTATTTACACCAAAAATTGTGAATTTTTTGAAAAACTTCTATATGTTTACTTTTGGCCCAAAACGTAAAATGTGATTTGAATTTGGTCGATAAGTTGTTCCGTTCTGGAGTTATCGCCGAAAACAATCCGTGTAAAAAAAAACCGTGCAAAAAAAAACCTTAGTGCAAAAAGAGAGGTCATGTGAAACGCAATTGTTTTCAGTTACAAAATCGTAAATCTGTGAATTTTATGAGCGAGGAACAGCAAGGTACGTATGATTTCAAACGTTTATGGCTGGAACATTCTGTTCGGACTGAGAGGGAACTTTCCTCTTTTGCAGTGGACTGTATCAGTAGGTTGGTGGAGGAGGCAGGCGTCAATAGAAAATTCAACTCTTGTAGCTCTGAAAAGAGCTGGGGGTTGACGCTGCTCCGAACCAAGGGGTGAGTGCGGTGAAATGATCGAAACGGCGACGGCTACGCTAACATCAACTTAGTTTATTTTTCTCTCTTCTTTCTCCTTAACAAAGTGTCTGCTGCTGCTGATGCTCGCTGGGTGATAGTCAAATGAAAACTGGATGGTGAGCACATCAGTCCATGTCCGTTATATAGGTGCGCCTTTTGCGCGTCATGATGTGGATGGCTCTTGTTGTGACCCCGGAAATAGCGCTTTTACACCAAATCCGACGAAATCCAAAATGTCCAGGGGAAAGAATCGGATTCTCCCTGTAGCCGATGAGTGGTTGTGTTCTTCGATCGAAATAAGCACAATCTTCTAACAGTTTCCTTTATTGTACATGATTAAGCTTTTCGTACACTTTCACAGAATTTTATTTGCTTGAACACTTATTACACTTAAACAATGATTTTATTGGACGACTTACTACATTTATTACACTAACTACTAACTACTTATAATTGATTTACGGTGACCGGCCGCGCGCCAAACCGTTGTTGCGAAAAGGCTAGTTTTTACTATTCAAACGTATAATAGGTGATATCTCTTTTATAATATTCTATTCGGAATCGCAACGGTCATTTTGTACGTTCTCGGTACATTCGGAGCTTTTCGTATGCTTCCGAAAATATACTGCAGTTGTTCAGCACAGGCTACAACAACACATATATATATATGCGAGCTTTAAACTACGCCTACCCTGCTACTCTATCTACTATAGTATTTTTCATACCGAGAATCAACATAGCCGGCCACCTAAATTTGACAGCTCAAATTTATAAGGAAAACAACAATCAGGATGGACACGAGAAGCGTTGAGCAAAATGTCTGGTAAATTTGTTAGATTAAATTACTAATTCATTTCTTTTCGTTTTAGCTAATTCGGTCCCTAATGTGTCGTTCGGTTCGATGATTGGCAGACTGGTTGGCTGCTGGTCTGGAAGGAGGGAAAATTCGCGAAACAGGCCGTTTGTAAATTCCGCTGGCAGTCCTCAAAGTTACCACTCGTACCACTCCGTCCGCTCCGGGATGCGTTTGTTCGATTCGCGCGAGGGGCCAGGAAATGGATGGTTTTCCATCTTCCTGGACAAATACAATCTGGCCTATACGAATATCCATCGGCGTTTTCGATTTCTCGCGTTGCTGGTTAAGTTCCGTGAGATATTCCTTCCGCCAACGGTCCCAATGCTGCTGGATCAATTTCTGCAACTGCTGATAGTGGTTGAGCCGGTTGGATGGAATGTTGGTGTAGTTCGGCTCTGGAAGGCTGAGAAGCGACGTTCCGATGAGAAAATGACCGGGGTGAGGACATCCAGCTCAGTGGGATCGCACGATAACGACGTAAGAGGCCGGCTGTTCATATTCGCCTGAATCTGAGCAAGAATCGTCGCGTAGTCCTCGAAAGAAAGCTGGGTGTTTCCAAGGGTTCTCGCCAGCGATGTTTTAGCCGTTTTTACAGCTGCCTCCCATAGGCCGCCGAAAGAAGGTGCTCTCGGGGGAATAAAGTGCCACTGGATCCGGTGCATGCTGCATTCTTCGACGATTGCTTCCCGGGTGCGTTTGGCAGCCAAAAGCCGATACAGCTCAGCTAATGTGTTGCTCGCGCCTTGGAAATTCGTTCCGTTATCCGAATGGATCTCAGCTGGTATGCCATGATGAGCGATGAAGCGACGCAAAGCTGCAATGAAGGCCTCTGTAGACAGATCGCCAACCAACTCGAGATGTACGGCCTTGGACGCGAAGCAGACAAACACAGCGATGTATGCCTTGCGTGGTGCCGCTCGTCGATGCGCTGGTTTAAGTAGACAGGCCCACAGTAGTCCACTCCAACTACGGTAAAGGCTCTGCTTGGTGTGGTGCGAGGTTTCGGTAGTTGACCGACGGGTTGCGCGACAGGGATAGGGTTTAGGCGGAAGCATTGCGGACACGTACGACACAATAATTAGCGGTGGCTTTTCCGTTCACTGGCCAGAACTCCTGATGCATTGTAGCAAGAGTCATGCAGAGGACCAGAATGCATGCAGAATTCGTGGTAGTGTTTCGTGATGAGGCGTGTGAGCGGGTGTAATTTAGGAAGGATGATAGGGTGCTTGGTCCGGTACTTCTCTTCGGAGTGTTTGAGGCGGCCGCCGACTCCGAATGATGCCTTTACGTCGAGGAATGGACCGAGTGGTTTCAACGATGATTTGCTGGATACAGATCGTGTTTCGGTTAAGTCCTTCAACTCATCGACGAACATCTCCTGCTGAGCAATCTCCGCAAGTGTTTCCTTGGCGTTTCTAGCTCCCTACCGCGACAAATAAGTGAGGATAGGGGTTAGGTTTGTGGCGACAACGGTTCGAAAAACGAAGTACCAAAGCCGTGATCCGAACCAATCGCCAGAAGGATGAGTAACAGTGAAACCAAAAATTGGGCTCCGTTGGTTGCTGTACCAGAAATGACATTTTTCGCCTTTCGAGTAGATCTTCTGGTGGGGTTCCTGTTGGATGTTTTGGCCAATGTTCTTCCTCTTCTGACAACCATGGAGGTCCGTCTCTCCAGATAGCATTGGAGATAAATTCTGTGGGAAGCATTCCACGGGAAATGAGGTCCGCCGGGTTCTCAGTTCCTTTCACGTGATTCAAGTGCTGCCGTGTGTCAGGTGTTGAATTTCGGACGTTCGATTTCCGATGAAGGTCTGCCAAGTATTGGGTGGTGCCTGAATCCAATGGAGCGTGACTGTTGAATCCAACCAGAACCAGCAAGGATTACCCTCCATCCGCAGCGCTGCTGAAACCTCTGGCGTAGAACTTTCGCCCCTAGAAGTGCAGCAGCAGGCTCAAGCCGTGGCAGACTAAGCCGTTTGAGTGGAGCAACCCGAGATTTTGCCGCGACGAGCTCTATTTTGATTTGTCCTTCCTTGCCGGTCGAACGTACATAAATGCAGGCACCATACCCAACCTCAGATGCATCGGTGAAGACGTGAAATTGGACGGAGACTGAACCGGCTTGAACGACGAGCCGAGGTACCTTATAGTTCATTAGAAGTGGAAGCTGTTTTACGAAATCTTCCCATTTGCAGGCGATATCATCCGGTACTGGATCGTCCCAGCCAACAGTGGCTATCCAAAGATGCTGCATGCGGATCTTCGCCCATGCTACGACCGGTGACACCAATCCAAGTGGGTCGTAGAGCTTCGCAATTGCTGAGAAGATCCTGCGCTTGGTCCAACTGCCGCTGCTGTCCGTAGATGGTTGAACTTCGATGCATAACTGGTCTGATCCTGTTTCCCATCCTATTCCAAGCGTTTTGATTTTTTGGTCAGCTTCGAAGTGTAGAGTAAAGTCTCCTCCTAATGCCTCGGTAGGTAGATTTAGCAGGGCTTCCGGTTGATTTGAGCACCATTTCCGAAGTTCAAGCCCCCTTCTGCCAATGGAGCTTGCACTTCCCCTTGGAGTAGTATGGCTTGGTCGATTGTGTCCGCTCCGGATAGAAAGTCATCCATGTAGAAGTCGTCTTGCACGGCATTGGCTGCAAGTCATATGCTTCTCCCCAAATCCAGGACTAGTTGCTTCAGCACCCGTGTAGCGAGGAACGACGACGGAGACAAACCGTAAGTGATGGTCTGTAACTCGTACACCTGGACGGGTTTTGATGAATCGAATCGCCACAGAATTCGTTGAAGCGGCGTGTCATCTTCGTGGACCCGAATCTGTCCGGTACATTTTAGCAACATTTGCCACCAAGACTATGGCATGCTTCCGATAACGAAACATTGAATCCAGAAGTTGATCCTGTATCGTTGGACCGGTGAGTAAGGCATCGTTAAGTGAATATTTTGTGGACCTTTTTTGCTGACCCATCGTAGACTACCCGTACTTTGATGGTAGAACTTAAGTCCTTAAATATGCGGAAGGTAACATACCATTTTGTCTTCATCCACACAGGTATTGTTTGCTTCTGCCGACACATTTCATGTGGCCCAACTCGATATACTCCTTCATGAAGTCGCTGTATTGCGATCGTAGATTAGAGTCTCGTTCCAATCGCCTCTCTGTTTGATGGAATCGTCGCAACGCCATCTGCTTGGATTCGCCGATCATGTTGTGAAAATTTATGCACTTCGGGTAACGCACAATATATCTGCCAGTGTCGTCACGTGTGACCGTGTTTACGAAGTGAGTCTCACAGTCTTCCTCCTCTTGCGATCGTGGTGCTTTCACTGATAGTTCTTCCACCGCCCAAAATCTTTCGATAGCTTTGTCTAAGGGTTCCACCTTCGCAATGTGACAGCTGACCCGTGACGGTTCCTCCGTACTCCCCGCCTCACCGGCTGCCACCCATCCGAACACCGTATTGACAAATACTGGAAGCGTATTGTCGAGCTTGCGAATCTGCAGCCGGCCACCATCACGTACATGGAACTCGTAAAAGTTCTGTGCACCCAAGACCAAATCTATCGGACCAGAGATGTTGAATTCTGGATCAGCTAGAACCATGTCCGATGGGAGCTTCCCTTGCGCTAGTGGAATCGAAACAGATGGCTGATCGTCGGTAATCTGCCCCAGTACCAGGAAATCCATTGATGTCGAGAAGTTCTGCACCCGAGAAGAGATTGTAGTAGAAACTTCATAAGCTGTGCGGTTTCGCGATCGTCCAATTCCGGTTATTTCACACCTTCTTGTCCCGTAGTGACAGCTGAAGCAACTTGCAGAGATTTTCCGACATCAGATTAGCTTGCGATCCAGAGTCCAATAGCGCCCTTGCGTGATGCGTTCTTCCCCATGCATCCTTCACCTTGAGCAATACTGTGAGTAGAAACAGGTGAGACTTCGGTTGCTTCGTCGCTATATTGGAGGTGATTGATGCCATCGAACTATGAAACCGATCCACCAGAGTTCGGAGCACCACCAGAAGTTGATGAAGCTGAAGTATTCACCTCTTTCATTCGCTGTTGTAGTGGAAGTAGGAGTGGGAGTAGAACCAGAACCAGGAAACCAGGATGCAACAACGAATGGTGTTTCTTCGAGCACGTCCTGCACCGAAATTTCGAAGGACAATCTCGTGCTAAGTGATTCCGACCCAGGCAGTTGCTGCAGAGCCGCTTGAGTTGGTAGCTGCAGCCGTTGGTCTACCGGAAGATTAGCGAAAGTGGGACACCGAGTAATCCAGTGCTTATCGCTACACGCAAAGCAGTTTGATGGCGTGTGTTCAGTCGCCGAGTTGACCGAAATTTTTGCTGGGCGAAACTTGCTACCATTGGACGAGAACGATGTTGGGAAGATGTGCTGATCGACCGAGACTGCATCCAACACTCGAGTTTGCTTTTTGAGGAATTCGACCAGCGATCCAAACGATGGCTCCTTCTCTGGCGTGACATGCTCCTCCCATCGCTTTTGAATGACTTCGTCCAGCTTCGAAACCATCAAATGCACCAACATCGCACCCCAACCGGTCGTCCTTTCCCCTAATTGGTCCAGGATCTTCGTGTTGCGCTCGAAACAATCGATCAGCTCATGTAGGCCAGCCGCTGATTCCTTCTTCATCCTAGGGTACTCGAACAAGGCGTTCAGATGTCGCTTCTTGAGAAGGTAGTTGTTGGAGAACCGTTCGACCAAGACATCCCAAGCAACCCTATAATTGGCCTCACTCATCGAAAACGAATCGACTAACTTCAAAGCATCACCTTTCAGGGAGGCACGTAAGTAGTGGAACTTTTGAATGTCAGTTAGTTCCGCCGAAGAGTCGATTAACGCAACGTAGGTATCGTGAAACGGAAGCCAGTTTGGAAATTGCCATCGAACTCTGGCAGATTAATTTGAGGGAGTCGTACGGAAGCTTGAACTTGTGTGTGTGCAGTGGAAGTGTTTGGTGTCGCATGCCCTTGGAGGTAATTTTCTCGCCAACCCTGCCCTTACCTCGAAATATTTCGCTTCGAATTCAGCCCTCAGCTGCTGGTGCTCTGGCATGTTCTCGTCATTGTCCTCCGTGCTTTCGATGTCGCTTTGAACGTCCTCGAATTCGTTCCACTTTTGCTCGGAGTTTCTCCAAACGAATTTTCACCGATTGCTCATCGAACTCCTTGGTGGTTTTCAGGAACTGCTCGATCCGTTCCAGAAAGTTGATGATGGTGTCCCTGTTGCGCATCAGATTCTTCTGCTTCCTGGATGATGACATGGTTCTTGCACCTGATGAACTTCACGAAAGATCAGGATAGTCACTGCTATCGAACAGGATCTGTAGAAAAGCAACCAGCAAAGCACCTTCCGAGAAAAATAGCCGTTGTTGGACAGGGACTCACCTGGTGAGCCTATCAAATAGGTCTTGTATTGATATAATTTCTCTGGAACAGCAATCGTCCACACCGTCAGTAGGAATGAGCCGAAAGATCGAGCACCGTATCGAGATGACGTCACACAGCACCAAAACCGGAAGCAAATGCACAGATCTGTGGGACGACAACAAGAGAAGCACCTTCCGACAGATAATAAGAGAGTTGGACAGGGACTCACCTGGTGAGCCTGTCATTCAGGCCTTGTAATTATTATCTGTTGTCTCAGCTTTGATTTCCTTGCGTGCAGATTTTGAATTTAGCACATCAAACCAACTCCAGAACCTTACGTATGATCGATATCGTCTAGCGTTCACCAAAGCAGCAGTCCTCGAAGCGTCCCGTCGAGTTCACTCGTAGTCCAAATTGCGCGAAAGGAATGTAGGAATATCCGGCCACCGACAACTCCGCCGAAGTAGTTAGCATGCGAGAATCAAGAAATGAACAGGTAGAGATGCAAATTTGAAGTAAGTATTTGGACAGGTCCTCACCTTGAAGGTCTGTTTAATAAGCCTTTTATAGTTATTTGAATTCTCCTTTAACCAACTCGAAAAACCGTTACGAATGCGCCCAATAGTTCGTGTGTGCAAAATCGTGATGGCAGCGCCCAATGAATTCGCGCGCTCGATGATCGTGATGGCGCTCCGCAAATCAATTGTCGTCGGTATGTCCACATAAACGCTATCCTGGTCACGGCACCAATGTTGTGACCCCGGAAATAGCGCTTTACACCAAATCCGACGAAATCCAAAATGTCCAGGGAAAGAATCGGATTCTCCCTGTAGCCGATGAGTGGTTGTGTTCTTCGATCAGAAATAAGCACAATCTTCTAACAGTTTCCTTTATTGTACATGATTAAGCTTTTCGTACACTTTCACAGAATTTTATTTGCTTGAACACTTATTACACTTAAACAATGATTTTATTGGACGACTTACTACATTTATTACACTAACTACTAACTACTTATAATTGATTTACGGTGACCGGCCGCGCGCCAAACCGTTGTTGCGAAAAGGCTAGTTTTTACTATTCAAACGTATAATAGTGTGATATCTCTTTATAATATTCTATTCGGTAATCGCAACGATCGTCATTTTGTACGTTCTCGGTACATTCGGAGCTTTTCGTATGCTTCCGAAAATATACTGCAGTTGTTCAGCACAGGCTACAACAACACATATATATATGCGAGCTTTAAACTACGCCTACCCTGCTACTCTATCTACTATAGTATTTTTCATACCGAGAATCAACAGCTCTGATTGGCTGAAGGTTACTTGCTGCACGGTGGTCTTCTTAGGGGTGTATTTTCTCGCTCGAAAGTGACGTGGGTTTTCGTGCAATTGCATTGGACGCTTCCGACGGAGACGGAACATAATCCCCCGGTTGAGGGTACTCAACAATCTTCGCAATTCGATGAAGCTCGGATAGGCACATTATCTTCGAAGGGTAGCACAGAAATTTTGTTGATGGCACGACGAAAGATGGATCCACTTGTAAGAACATCGACAGTTCGGACTAAACCATCGTCGCCAGGATAGACCGCCATAATGCGACCCATCTTCCAGTTGAGTGGAGGCTGATTTCGATCGTGAAGAAGGACGATCATTCCCTTCCGGATGTTTGGCATAGTTCGAAGATTCTTCTTCCTGGGTTGTAGTGTGTTGAGATATTTCCCGGCTCCATGCGCGCAGAAATGTTCACGGATGAGCTGGAGATGTTGCCAACGTTCAGGCGGGTTGCTTTCACGTCTTCTTGGCTAAGGCTCGGCCATGCGCAGTGAGCGGACGGCCGATAAGGTAGTGCGCCGGTGTGAACACCAGCGGATCTGCAGGGTCGTTGAAATGGCGAACAATGGTCGAGAGTTTAATACGGCTTCGATTTCTTCCATGACTGTGGTTAGCTCTTCGAAGGTTAGCTTGACGTTCCGACGATGCGCTTGAGGTGTGTCTTCACTGACTTTACTGCGGCTCCCAGCGCCGCCAAACCGGGTGCGTCTGGTGGAATAAAATGCCACTCAATTTCACGGGTGCGGCAAAAATCCTCGATTGTCTTCACCGTCTGCTGATCTTGGAATTGGTGAAACAGTTCTCGTGAGTTCGTGGTATGCACCACGGAAATTAGTAGCGTTATCCGAGTGCAGCTGCTGCACCATTCTCTCCGACCGATGAAACGTTTAAGAGACGCCAAGAAGGCATCAGGTACTGAAGTCGGAAACGACCTCCAAGTGCACTGCCTTGATTGCATGCGACACGTAAACGGAAACGCTACGCTTTGACCAATGCTGTACGACGAACACCTTGCTTGATGAGAAATGGACCGGCGTAATGCACACCGGTGACTGCGAATGGTGGGTGATGGCACAACTCTCGCGGCATAAGGCAGGTTTCCCGCATCAACTAGCTGGTATTGGTTGGGCTGACTCGAAAACATCTTCACGCACTACGGGTGATCGAACGAACAGTGGAGCGTGCGTTCAGGAGCCAGTATCGTTGTCGCATTGCGTTAATCAAGCCGGTCCTGCCCGATGTGAAAGTAGCTCGACGTGCATCTGCCGAACTAGCAGGCGTTATCACAGGATCCTGTCCGGTAAAATGATGGGATGACGGTTCTCAAAGGTAGTGTGGGGAACGGTCCAGACGGCTCCCACACGAAGTAGACCATCGGAATAGATCGGCCGAAGGTTTGCCAGCCTTCGCAGGTGTTCGTTGAGAGTCACTCGCTTTATCTCGTCCGCAAAATGAACGTGTTGGATTACTCGTATGATGGCTCGGTTGAACGGCGTAGCTCCCCGACGGTCGATGTCGGCTTGTTGTTCGTTGATAGAAGGCTTACGGCAATTTACAACAAATCGTAGCACGTAGCCCATGATACGCTGTATCGTTCGAAAGCTACTGAACCTGGAGAAGAAAGGAAACGGTTCGATGCTCTACAGCCGGACTGGCTATCATTACTTTGAGCTCTGGCAATTGATCTTCGGGGACGAGCGCTGGCGAATCGATTTCATACTGCACGCTGTGAAGAAATTCAGGGCCATATTCCACCAGAGCGGGCTGTCTTTCAGTGTCTCGGGTAGATGGCCTCGAGAAACGATGTCTCGCTGGATTCCGTGAGCGATTGAACACACTGCCATCTCGTAGTCGTCTGTGTTTTCCTGTATTACAGCGATTCCGATTTTCGATCGAAATCAAATCTGTAACTGGCTGAGTGGCTTTTTTATCCAGGCCAGGACAATAGTATCGTCGCACCACAGCACAACTGATGCTTACAACAGGGCTAATATCTTCTGAACCAAACGAGTAGCAGTAGAGCGGCGCAATAAACTCGCCCGTGAACAGCGTCATGCAGCGTTGACGGACTTGCTGGTGACGAGTCGCTTTCGCTGAACCATCGGCAAACAAAGTCAGCAGAGCAAATGCAGGTCGCAATGCCACTTCGTTGAAGCATCGGAAAACCATGCAGCTCATACGCACCGCCTTCGAATGTTATACCAGGGATTACGTAGTGCAAATGACAATGATGGCTTGAGTTTGCCACTCTGCGCCGTTACGTCAGCGCCAACCGGATCGGTCCAGCCACCCTGAGCGTCATAATCGCGAGCTGGTGAGTTTTCGCCGCAATACGATAACCGGCGCATACGAGTCCAAGAGGGTCAAAGCACCGGCGATCTCCGAACACATTGTTTCGGCGTTCCTTGTCGATTCGTTGCTGTGGCTGGATTCGGATGGTGGCGGTGAACAGCTACCGGTCCACTGCAATCCATACCTTTGATGAAGCTGAATTTACTTCCTCGATCTTCCGTTACTATCGTCTTCTCACATCTTTCAGAATGTGCTCGAGAAATTCCTGGGAATTTGCCACCACTTGCGTGATGGGGGAACCTTCCTTGCCGAGGAGTTGTTTCAGCTGGTCGTTGAGCCTTCAATTGCGCTTTATCGCACCTGCACCGGAGAGCACGTCGTCCATGTAGGCTTTCCTTCACGATTCGGCGCATTTCGAAAGGTTTGCCGCCTTCTTCACCAGGTTGCAACAAACACCTTGTTGCGAGAATGTTACTTGTGCGTCAGGTAACGCGTCAATAATTCCGGAAAAACACGGTGTGTTGGGATGGATGAGGTTCAAAGATGCGTGGGCACCGTTGATCTGCCGTATGCAGAACTGGCGACAGATTTTTCACATCCGCTGAAAAAGCGATCTTGCCTTTTCCTGAAAGCGAAGAATGATGAAATGAAGATTTAACGATTGTCCAATCGTAGTAATTTCTTGTTGAGGGCCGACAGATCCAGTTGAATGATTTGGCGCTTGCATCGAACACGACGACATTTCGTGCCTGATCCTGAGCGGTCGCACACCGCGTGATGCGGCATGGTACACCGGCTGGTTCAGCGTGATCGTTGGATTGATGAATTTCGCGCACAGTGTCTGGAAGAGCCTCAAAATTTCAGAGAAATTCCGCAGAAGCATACCGCGTCTGCATCTCCATTTGCGGAAGTCGTTTCTTCAGCAGCACGGCAACTTCGAGTGCCACAGCACGGTGTCGTCCAGCTGATCGAGCGGTTTCTGAACGGTAGCTTCAATGGATGAATCCTTCCGGCTTCTATCCTGTTGATAGGCAGATGAAAATGGAGTCACACGCCAGCTCGGTCGGTGCCAGGTACGTCCAGCACTTCCTCGATCTGCCGAACTGCCGCACGCCTGTCGATGTCGCCGACGGAGGATTGGCTTCGTTGAATAGAAACGTTGGCCACGGTAACTTGATGGATAACATCAGACAGTTGATCCATCCGTACCATATATATCCGTAACTATGTGCAGCGCCATCCGCCAGATTTGAGCTGACGTCATATGTCGAAAACATTTCGGCCCGACCAGGCGCCCACTTTATCAGGCATGGAAGTCGGGACTGAAGCAGAACCACTTCCTTTCAGTCCCAGGCGGCGCTAATTCGATACAACGCCTGTCAGCCTCGGGGTTACTAGGCACTTCGAGGCCAGCGGGTTTTGATACACGGGATTGAATTGCGTGTCACTTTGTCACGAGCAAGAGTTCGCAAGAAGCGATACCAGCACCGGATGCCGTTGCCGCCTTCGGCAGACCTGAAACGGTTGGTTAACCCTTCCGTCACAGTTCGTTTGGGAACCACTGTCCACAAACGCGGTGTTGATGTGGCTTGTTCTGTCATTTGCCAAACATGTACCATCGCGGTGGGCAGTAAAAATAACGCCGTACATTGAGCAACGTTCACGCATAGGCAGTGAAGACAGTGGCCCACGATGGATACTGCTCCGGCCTGGCTGAGTTTCGGAAGCGCTGGACCAGACGAAGCGCCATCTTCGCTGATTCCGCGGAACCCGAAACGTTCGATTTTACTACGCTGGCGCCCATCATCGTGGATGGCGCATGGTAAATGGCGTTTACTTTTCGATGAATATCATCGGATGACAACCCCGGATGCGGTGTCCTTTAGCGCAGGCAAAGCTGAAGCCGGCTACCCGCGGCACGTATTTTTCGTCTTCCTGCGACAGCTCACCTCTAATGCCGTGCACGCTGGTTTCGATGCGCCCACAGATCTCTGCCATTCTTTAGTAATCGCGTTGATGCCATGACTTTTTGCGCGTTGACGGAGAAAGGCTTCTCGAGTTACCAGTTTCGCGAAGATTCGATGTGTAAAGCTGTAACGCGTTTTCAGGATCTGGCACCTCTGTATCGCTGGGCGAAACATATCTGCGAATATCAAACATCGCCTTCTTCTGAGTTCCTTCCCACGCCTTTCTTTGGTGAACTTGCCAAGAGTGCGGCATCACCAGATACACAATGCCCGCGTGCTCAAAACGCACCCGTTATTTTTGTTTATGCAACGGAGGCTTTCGGACGCAGCGCCGTTTACCAGTGTCCGCAGTTCCGCGACATCCTGATGTCATCTTCATGGTTACCAACCTGGCTTGGATGCGAGTTTCACGCGACCGCTTGTTTTCGCAACGGTCAAATATCCTGCCGTTTGTGTTGCCTTCACTTGTATCTTAGCATCCAGCGTTCCTGCCGCACTTCCGAGGTGAGTTGCTCAGCGAGCGGATACCTCATTGCATCCGTATCCTGAGTCGGCCATCAGGTCCTGAAGATATTCTTAACCTGGGCTGCGAGCCGTAGTTTCATCAGAACGTCGCGCTGTTTTTAACGGCGCTGCTGGATAACCACATGAGGCGTCGTTGGCTGCGGTGGACCGCATAGTTTTGCTCGGTTACCACCTCCAGCATTGATACGTCGTAGTACAGATTCGAAAGTATTCATTCGTTCTGTACTTCAAGCGTTTTCTGAACTACTGACGACTTGTTGCAACGGTTTGGCTCCAGCGCAGGCAACAGTCAGATTCTTAGAAAGCACAGTAGTTGTGCTAACTCACGTCGAGTTAATCAGCGTTCGGTTTAGTCCTCACTAACTTCAGTTTTTGCTTTATGAATGCCATGAAACGAATCCTCGGTACCCTTTGTTGGTTGTCATCCAACCTGAGCTCCTATCTTTGTCGAAACCGTAGCGAATCAGATTCATCCGACGGTGGCGTCACAGGATCTCTTCGATGTTGTTCGACGTATCACTCCTTGCACGGCGTCACGATTCGTTAAACATACAGCCTTCGGACATTTTCGCGATCACTTTCGAAATCACGTCAGTCTTTATCAATGCTTTTGCGAACGCGCACAATCACACACGAACACAATTCACTTAATTCGCTTCACCGCTGGCATCAACAAAGAAGCAGTTTCGTGTTTTTGTTCACTCTTAGCGTAGCACGTCTCGTTCAAACACGTTCAAACATGCACAAATGTGTGCGCACCAGGTTTTTCTTCCGACGGGTGTCGGTTTTCACTGTTTGCTGACGGGGTCGTCAGCGGCGCTCGACCCAGGCAGGGTCGTCACATTCAACTTCTATTCGGGTTCACCACGCGTACGGTGGCTCAATCCAGGCGGATCGTCACAGACAACTTCACCGAATCTCGGTTCGCGACGGACCAAATTGGCGTTCGACTGAGAGGGAACTTTCCTCTTTGCAGTGGACCATCAGTAGGTTGCGGAGGCGGTGCGTCAATAGAAAATTCAATCCCAGTTCTGAAAAGAGCTGGGGGTTGACGCTGTTCGAACCAAGGGGTGAGTGCGGTGAAAATGATCGAAACGGCGACGGCTACGCTAATATCAACTTAGTTTATTTTTCTCTCTTCTCCTTAACAAAGTGTCTGCTGCTGTTGATGCTCGCTGGGTGATAGTCAAATGGTAAAACTGATGGTGAGCACATCAGTCCATGTCCGTTATGCAGGTGCGCCTTTGCGCGTCATGATGTGGGATGGCTCTGATTGGCTGAAGGTTACTTGCTGCACGGTCTTTAGGGTGTATTTTTCTCGCTCGAAAGTGACGTGGGTTTTCGTGCAATTGCATTGGACGCTTCCGACGGAGACGGAACACATTCAGATGATGAAAACACTGATTATCCGTGTATGATGATATCAGCAAAAAGTTTCAGTGAACCTTGCATCGTACATGTTTTAGTTGAAACAACTAAATTAAATATGGAAATCGATTACGGTGCGGCTGTTTCGGTTATCGGCCGTGAAACTTATCGGAAATATTTTGAGCATATAAAAGTTACACATTGCTATAGCCGTTTGGTTGTAGTCAATGGGCAGCATTTTAATATTTTTGGACAGATTTTGGTGAAAGTTTCTTTTAACAATATGCAACATCAGGTATCCTTGATTATACTTGACAGGACAAGACGTTTCGTTCCGCTGTTTGGAAGAAACTGGCTGGATATATTCTATCCGTACTGGAGAAATAATTTTGGAAATCCAATGAATGTTAATGTTGTTAAGAATGAAGGTCAACAGGCAGTTTATGTGGGTAATATGCGTTTACAATTTCCTAAGATTTGTGACAGAGATTTTTCAAATCCAATAGCAGGGTTCGAGGCAGATCTAGTTCTCAAGGTTGACAGGCCTGTATTTCGCAAAGCATATGAGGTACCATATAGAATCAAGGACAAGGTCATTGACATTTGGATTCCCTAGAAAAGCAGAAAATAATAACACCTATTCAGGTTGTTGATTGTCGAGTTCCCATTAACAAACTAATAATTCCGGACACGTACCCTCTTCCAATAGCCCAGGACATATTTGCATCATTATGCGGGTGTAAATGGTTTTGTTATCTTGACTTGGCGGGGGCGTACACTCAACTTCAACTTTCTGAATGATCCAGGAAATTACTTGTCATAAACACTATTAAGGGGTTGTATACATATAATCGTTTGCCACAGGAAGCAACATCAAGTGCTTCAATTTTACAGAAGATTATGGATCAAATTTGGATTGGTTTGAAGCATGTGAGTTGTTACCTGGATGATGTAATTATTGCTGGAGAAACTAAAGAAGAATGCCAAAGAAATTTATATTTAGTGCTTGTTAGATGGAAAAGGCTAACATAAAGGTCAATATCAAAAAGTGCCCAATTTTTGTCCAATCTCTCAATTATTTGGGGTATTTGATTACGAAAAATGGACTTTAGCGGTATCACCATACAGTAAGATCACAAAGAGTTCACGTATGTCATTCCACGTGTTTGCCAAATTTTCCTGTTTTAATGGTTAATTGGTAGTATTGACCACTTTGTGCATGGTTCCAGTTTTTCTAAATATATGGAACGTATACCGCAATATTATTTAAAGCAAACAAAATATCCATATATGGATCTTTTGTTTGCTTTAAATAATATTGCGGTTGGTACAAAGAAAAATCTCTTTATCACTTTGAGTGGCCCTGTCATTTTCGACGAAATAAAACTTATTTATCCTTAAACTGACATTGGGGATCGACTATACTCAAATGATAGCTAAACTAAGAAAGCGTTTGGATAAAACACAACCCAATATGATGTACAGACACAAATTTAGTGCGCGGGGTCAGGGTGTTGATGAACCAGCCGAAAATTATGCTCTAGCATTGAAATTGTTAGCTTGGGGTATTTGATTACGAAAAATGGACTCCTTCCGTCACCGGAGAAATTATCAACAATTAGGGAAGCTAAAGTTCCAACAGATGTCTCTAGAGTTATTAGTACGAGACACTGAAGAAGTCTGCACATTGTAGACGAAATACGCGTATCTGTCGAAGATAAGCAAAGGTAGTTGGAATTAAATGGAGATTACTAATTTTTCTTCTAATTTATAGTTAGATGTCTCTAGTTTAAAAGCATTTTTAGGTTTGATCAATTTCTATGGGAAATTTGTTCCTCATCTTTCTGCAAAATTAAGTTGCCTGTACGCGTTACTGCGTAAGCGGCTTGCGTGAAGCAAGCAAGCCTGATTTGATCAACGCCAATACTTTGGAATTTTATAATCCAAGAATACCGATTATAGTAGTATCTGACGCTTGTAGCTATAGACTTGGGGGTGTCATAGCACATAAAATTGACGAACAAGAAAAGCTGTTTGGACAACGTCGTAAATACGTGCCCTTACCCTAACCACTGTACTGCCTCAACTAGACAATAAGGAATCAATAAAACAGTTTCTCCTATGCCTCCGCCATGGCAGGACGGCCGAACGATCGGTGTTCTTTATTTCGTTTCAAACAACCATACACAACGTAGGATCCCCGCCCGTGCGCGATCAAAAGCCTATAAGTTTTGTGTCTTTCACACTGAATGCAGCAAAAAAAACGTACCCAATCTTACACTTGGAGGCTTTGGCTATTGTATGTACTATAAGAAAATTTAATAAATACTTATTCGGACAAGAATTTACTATTTATACGGACCACAAACCTTTACTAGGTATTATTGGGAAAGATTGTTGTAGCGTCCACGTCGCAAGAAAGAGCTAGAACTAAATATATCCCGCCTTTTTGACAACGAACATCACTTATAACAGCCGACCGATGAGTGAAGAAAACCGCTATGAAGAAGGAAGAACGGCTATAAAACAACAGCGCATCGAAGTATTCAGTTCAGCTCATTCCAGTTCGTTCAAGCGACACGTACGGACGTGTTTTTCGCTATCTCGCTTCGAAGTTTTGTTCCTCGTGTTTCCTTCTCGTTCGCTTTCTCGCGATTGCGCGCCCGGCTCGTGATATTTCGCCAGCTCTTGCCAACTTGCTAGCGTTGGCAAGCCAAAGGGAAACATTGCCAGCGTGTGCAACTTTTTCCGCTCGACCTATTGCCGTCGCAATGGGTCGTAAAAACCAACACGTGGTGACAACCACGCCGGCGGCATCAGCTCCCGCAAGCACATCGAGCTGCTCCAAGCGGCAACGGCATGACGACGCCGATTCATCGGATCCCTGTGCCCGATTACTAGCGAGCAATCGGTTTGCTGCGCTCCCGGTACAGGAGGTACCGATGAAAGTGAAAATCCCACCGCTTTTCACCACGTCCAAAAACATTGCTGCACTCAAAACGGAGCTTGCAGCAATTAAGCTAAATCCGCTGTTTAAGCTGTGCAGTGCGGGCACAAAGATAATGTGCTCGACTGAAGCTGAGTACCGTGCTGCTGGCGCTCATCTGGTCGCCAAGCAACACGAGTTTTATACTCATGATGTTCCCGGAAACAAGCCGATGAAGGTGATTCTGCGTGGCCTCCCAGATTACACTCCGGAATACGTCTTTGCCGAGCTGCAGGCGGTGTCATTGAAACCTTTGAAGGTGTTCGCCATCAGACGCCAGCAGCAAGGAAACCACCGGGACCAACTGTATCTGGTCCATTTGGAGAAGGGTTCCGTCACGATCGACGACCTCAAGAAAATACGGGCCATCTCCAACATCATCATCGAGTGGGACCGGTACCGCCCAAAACAACATGACGTGACACAGTGCGGTAAGTGTCTGGCGTTTGGTCATGGGACCCGAAATGAAGCCCCGGTGTGGAAAGTGTGCCGGAGCGCACACCACCATGGATTGTGCCCCGATGGATGAAGGTGCCTTATCAAAGTGCGCCAACTGTGGTGCTAACACCACGAAGGCAGCAACCGAGCCTGTCCCAAACGAGCGGAGTATTTGGCCATCCGCAAGCAGGCGTCAACCAAGTCTCGGCATGGTTAACGCCGCCCGCCACCTCGAATGGACGAGGAGAACTTCCCGGCGCTCCGGTACCAAGTGCCGAATCTACCACCAGTTCCATTGAACCATCGCCAAGCAAACCGCCCGCCACCATCCGTTCAGCAACGATTCGCGGCTGCCGCCGCCGCCCCCAACCCAGCTCCTCCTCCAGGCTGGGGCAATTCGAATCGCAGTACCTCCACGCAACCACACGTCGATGGACAGCTCTACGACTCGGAACAAATGGTCGAGTTCGTTCAAGAGCTCTACCGCCAACTACGTTCCTGCCGCTCCAAGGAGGAACAGCTCAAAGCCGCCACATCCGTGACGATGAAGTTCCTGTGCAAGCATGGACCATAAACGCACCATCAGCATCGTTAATTGGAATGCTTGTTCCATCCGGAACAAAACGACTGAGCTCGGTGACTTCCTTAACAGGAAGGCCATCGACATCGCCATCGTCACCGAGACACATCTCAAGCCGGAACTGAACATTTTCATCCCTGGATATCGGATTGTACGACTTGATCGTAGCGGCTCTACTGGAGGAGGAGTTGCGATCGCCCTGCGCTACAACATCAACTGCCAACTACTTCCGAGCTTCCAGCTGCAGTCCATCGAAGCCATCGGAGTCGAGATCGAAACTGCTGTCGGCCCTATTACCATCATCGCGGCTTATTGTCCCAAGCAAGCCAGCACCGCTAACGGAACAACAACGGTCCTTCGGAACGACATTCGCAAGCTCACTCGGAGGCAGGGACAATTTATCATCGCCGGCGACCTAAACGCGAAACACGAAACCTGGGGGAACACCCGGCGAAACCGGAACGGAATAATTCTGCAGGAAGACCTGGAAGAGGGGCATTACACCGTCCTGGGCCCGGATACTCCCACCCGGTTGAGCAGATCCGGGGTCCATTCAACAATCGACATCTTCCTCACCAACATGGGAAACAACATCGCCCAGCCGATCGCACACCAGGAGCTCAGCTCGGACCACTATCCGGTGGTGGCCGAAGTTGGCTCCTCGGTCAACCGGCATCGTATTACCAGACGGAACTACCATCGCGCCAGTTGGGAGAGGTTCCGACAACACGTTGACGACAACATCGATTTCGATATGCACCTTGAGACGGTTGATGACATCGAACGGCAGCTGCAGAGCATCGAGCAAGCGATCTCCGAGGCCCGGGATCAACATGTACCGGTAATAGATCAGGTGAGTGACTCTGTACCCATTGATAGACCCACCAAAGAACTTATTCAATTGCGCAACGCTACCCGACGGCAATACCAGCGAACTGGTTTGCCTACTTTAAAAAGTCATTGCAATCGGATGACTAAAATTATTAAGGCCAGAATGGTGGACCTCAGAAACAACAATTTTTCCGACAAGATCCGCTCTCTCCCAGATTGTGCAAAGCCGTTCTGGAAGTTGACAAAAATCTTAAAAACTAAGCCAAGACCCATTCTACCGTTGATCCCACTTGACAGCAATCGCTCCACGGATCGCTTAATTACTCCTGCAGAGAAGGCTGTTGAGATAGGTCAACACTTCGTCAGCTCCCACAATCTTGGACTAAACATCGTCAGTCCACACGACGCTGCCGTTAGCGAGCTTGTAAACAATATCCATCAAAGTCCCAATGACTTCTCGGAAGAGTTGGAAATCTCAGCTGACGAATTGTTGACCTATATCAAAGCGTCTAAGAACATGAAGGCCCCAGGTTTCGATAACATCTTGAACTTGGAGCTCAAGCAATTGATCCCCCAGTTCTACAACCATCTGGCGATGGTTTTCAACCAATGCCTGCGACTTAGCTACTTCCCCTCGTGCTGGAAGTCAGCTAAAGTCATACCCATCCGGAAACCTGGGAAAGATCCTTCGTGTCCCAAAAGCTATAGACCAATCAGCCTTCTCTCAGGAGTATCCAAGCTGTTTGAGAAAGCAATCCACCGTCGGCTTCTTTCATCTGCCGACGAGCTTAACATCTTGCTCGACGAACAATTTGGCTTCCGACGTGGTCGGTCGACAATTCACCAACTTAATCGAGTCAGTAACATCCTCAGACGGAACATGTCTGTTTCGAAATCATCTGCCATGGCACTTCTCGACATCGAGAAGGCCTTTGATAACGTGTGGCACGATGGCTTGGTGAACAAGCTGCATCGATACAATCTTCCCATCTTCCTGGTGAAAATAATTAAAAATTATCTGTCGGACAGAACATTCCGTGTTTCGCTGCAAGGTGCCGTTTCTGATGCACAGGAGATTTCCGCCGGTGTTCCGCAGGGAAGTATACTAGGTCCACTTCTGTTCAACCTATTCACCTCGGACATACCCCCGCTCCCTGAAAATGGATCTCTGTCGTTGTTCGCCGATGATACCGCAGTCGTCCACAATGGTAGGGTAATAAGAGCGCTTACAGCGAAACTGCAGCAAAGCCTGAATGTTCTGTCAGAATATTTCACCGAATGGAAGATCTGTATCAATGCGGCGAAGACCCAGGTCATCCTATTTCCACACTCCAACTCTCCCAGACTTGTTCCGCCTGAGGATTGTAAAATAAGCCTAAACAACACAACAGTGGAATGGGCCAAATCAGCTATCTATCTTGGCGTTACCATAGACAGCAAGCTTATTTTCAGGGAGCAGGTTGACAAAACGGTCACAGAGTGTAACGTTCTGTTGAAGCTACTGTACCCATTGATCAACAGAAGGTCTACATTATCCCTGAAAAACAAGCTTGCTGTCTACAAGCAAATCATACTCCCAGTCATCGAGTACGGCATGCCAATCTGGGAGAGCTGCGCAAAAACACATCACCTGAAACTTCAGCGTGTCCAAAATAAGTTCCTCAGGATGATCCTGAACACCCCTCCGAGGACAAGAACATCTGAGGTCCACCGTCTGGCCGAGATAAAAATGCTCGACGATCGCTTTAGTGAGTCTATCAATCGGTACAGGGCACGCTGCCTGACATCGGATCACCAGATCATCCGGAATCTGGTTCCCCACCCCTAGGATTTTCAAATTGTAGTTTTAGTTGTAGATTAGGTAGGTTATCAAATTTTAACAAACAATGCCCCAAGGGCTGAACAGAAAATTTCATGTAAAACACATAACACTTTAAACACACCAAACACATAAAATTAAACAAAGCTGAAGAGCCCAATGGGCTAAAACACTTAAAATGTAAAAATTAGTATGTAAGACAAACAAATGGAAATATAAAACATGTTAAGTAAAAAAAGAAGTATTCAGTTTAGTTTTTTTACGAGCATCCGATCAGGAAAGAAATAATTTAGAAGTGATCCCGACCCGAAGAAAGCAGCAGCAGCAAAACGAAATCAGCTGCCCCGACCCCGACAGCAGCAAAACGAATGCGGCTGTACCAACCGACGACGAGTAGCAGAGCAGCAGCGCTGCTTGCTACCTACCGTGTGCCACCCAATAGCAAACGATTAGCGGTAGAAAGAAGAAAAATAAAAGAGTTAAGAATTTCCGATTTCCTTCTTTTCACTGTTAATCCCGATCGAACTTGCCCAACCAAGAGTATTCTTACACCCGTTCAGCCGGCCAAAATTCCGCAATCAGAAGCCTCCCTTATACAGTCCACACCGAACAATGGTAAAAATCAAATTTGCGTCACTAGATTACAGCGATATGTGATGGAGATGTCCATATATGAATTTGATATTAATATAGACCTTCATCTCAGATGGGAAACGCTGATTTTTGTTTGAGATTTCCTTTGACTGTTCCCAAACAAATAGACAGTGGCAGTATAAGGAGTATTAATTTCTTCGGACCGTTTCCAATTGACTTTTGAGGGTTGAAAAATAATTTTGTACATAGGGATTTTGGTTTAAAAATGGATACATCTGCACAGTATCAACGATAAATGTGCAGGGTTGATTAGTCACATTTGTTTCAAGGGTAATTGTTCACGTTGTGAAATGCGTTTAAAGTAAGTTTGTTTCAGTGTCTTTTATTCTACCTAACTTTGGTTCATATTTTTTAACGATGTAAGAAGGAAAATAAATTAGTCAGTGTTCAGAAGCTCAAGTATCCGATTGTGAAATTTTATTTCCCTTACGTTAATCCCTCTGTTTTATACAGTCCATTTGACTCTTGGTGCTACATTTTTGGTCCAAACGAACCGGATTTGTGGTTGAAATCGACTACAGTCGAAGTAATCGCGTTTCCTAGCGTGGAAATCGCGAAATCGGAAAGTGGAACCGGAAACGAGAAAAGAACGCCACCGAACCGGCGCACACTGTTGCCAAAGGCGTAAAAACGCGATCGAAATTGTTTGACTCCGAAAACAACGTTTTTTTGCTATAGGTTCTTCTGCAAAGTTTTTTCATAAATTATTTTCCATATTATGATGATAAAAATTTTGATGATTTATCTCCCTAGTAGTGAGAAAAAAAAAATTTTCTAATTATTGCAAATAAAAATAAACTTTATTCGGCAAAGTTATAGCCAATTTAATACAAAACAACTTTGCTGAAGCTCACATATGCCTATCTATTAGTTTTAATGTAATTTTGGGGAGTTTTATATTGAACATCCCCTTAATTCAGTTTTTTGAATACAACAGCGCATGGAGATTTTCTACAAGTTTTGAATATTCAACACTTTTGTTACATATAAAAACACACAAATTTGCTGAAAATAGTATAATTTTATCTCTTATAGTTTTTGAGATATTTTTATTTTATTTGAAAAAAGGTACTTTTTCAGTGTCAAAAATCATAGTGCAAATTTCTGCAAGCGAAACTATTTGCATACGAAAATATGAATCAGCCGTTGTTAAATCCAGATACAACCGCTCGTCTCTCGCTGTCCCTTGGGGGCCAAAGCCAATGTTCTCAGAACCACTACATGACTTTACTAGGAACGACCAGGTTCATTTCTCTTAACATATTCGAAAGCATTACGTTTCAAGAGATAGGCAATTGATGGTAATACTACATATAAATTTAAAAAAAATTACCCATGATAAAACTTTAAATAAAGAACTTCTTTTTGATGTTGTTTTGAGAAGGAAATAATTTTTTCATCACCATGAGGCTCTAGGAGTAGACAGCATTTTTTTGCTAGAACAAAGTTGTTAAGAGAAAATATTGATAGTTCCGTTAGCTCACGGCAGGCTGTGAAAATTGAATAGAAGTAGTTTGAAATTGAGCGGAGGGCATTGTGAGGTAGTATTTCGAAACAGGAAACACACATTTTTGCCACGCATCCCCATGCGGGGTAGGTCAAGGCGTGATCGAATGCACCACCTTGACTGGCCTTCTTTTTCTTTTTTGCTGTTTTAACGGGCTTTTAACCGCGGTGGGTATTTGTCCCGGATAATAAAGAGCAGGCGCATCAAATTCAAATCCTTTGGTTGCTTTGGCAACGCAGTGTAATCATTAGTATCTGGTAATGAGAAAATAATATAGTTTAAAGTCCATTATTAACATTGTAATCCATTATTTTCAGGATGTGAAATAGACAGAGCTCGAAAAAAATGACAGCCGTGAACAATGAGTAAAAAAAATATTCAGTAGGTACAATTTTCGCTCCCTTCATTTCGTTCTATCAGTCACGCAATATATTCGTGTTTACTATTTTGCTATGCTCAGTCATTCCGTTGTCCTTGTGTTCCACACAACTCATTCACACCACAGCAAAGGACACGGCTATTCAAGCCTCAAGAGATTTTGGTTGCTTGACTGAATGTGCTTGTAACCAGTCATTCATTTTCGCGTTCGTGAGTGATTTTTTCTGCCTCAGGATTTCAAGTATTCCCGAACATGGCTGAAGGCAAAGGAAGCCAAAAGGCTAAATGGCCGAAATCGCTACAGAGTTTGTGGGGCATTTGTTCGAGAAAAGGCATTTGCATGATCGATTCGAGAAGTTTTGGTTTTTTTCACTTCATTGATTCTTCAAATGAATGACTGTTCTTTCGTCTTCACGGTAGAACGTTAAAATTGAACGAATGAATGATCAAAGTAAAGCAACACAAAATAAGTTGACTCATCTTGCACAAGAGATTCATGAAGGCAAATTTGTGTTTACTTCATGTTCGCTAAGAACAGTGCGTGATGACTAATACTTTAACTCAGTCAGGGTGCAATTTGAGAATTGAATATGATATTTTTAGGCTCTGGAAATAGACTGCAAGAAATTCGAAGAATATGGATTGGAAACTGCTCATCTGCTTGTTAATTTGTATGATTGGTATCCAATGCCAGCATCAGTGCATAAAATTCTTATCCACGACGCCAAATGAAGATATCATTCTTGTTCCTATTGGCCAATTGTCGAAAGAGGCTCAGGAGTCCCGAAACAAAGACATCCGCAGATACCGAGAGGATCATACCAGGAAATTTTCAAGGATAGAAACTAATATGGATCTTTTACACCGATTGTTAGAGACATCTGATCCATTGATTTCGAGCATAAGAGGGTTCGGAAAGAAAAAGGAAACACCGTTGTCAAGGGATGCGCGAAATCTTTTGGTCAAATCCGATGACAAAACCAATGATTAAAGCGATAGTAGTGATGATGACGATCAACAGTGAAATACTTTAATTATGTTTAAATGCTTTGAGAAAAAATATATATATCACTAAGGGAACGTCCATTAATTACGTCACGCAAAAAAAATGACTTTTTTAACCCCCCCCCCCCCCTCCCCACCTTGTCACGTTTTTTTGTATGGGCCTTCAAATTTTTTTGTATGGATCGTCACGTTTTCCCAAACCCCCGCTCCCCCTTTACTGCGTGACATAACTAATGGACCTTCCCTAAATGAAGGCTGTTCTGGCAGCACTGGCCGTACAAAGACATACGCGCCAACGACGTAAACATGTCAGATGACATACGGTAAGAAGAGTAGAAGAGAGGGAGAGAGAGTGAGTAAGAAAGACATACGTCAAAGGTAGTAGAGGAGAAAAACAAAAACAAACGGGAATTGTATAGCGAAAGAGTTTAATAGAAGTTGAGAAAAGTTAGTGCGTTTATTTTTATTTTTATTTGGTGGTTAATTTGAGTGGAGTATAGGCGTATTCGGTGAAATTTGGTTGTACGATCACAACACAGAAACCGGTGAGTAGTGTGAGAGTTAGATAGAATAAATAATATGAATAAAATTAGATCTCACTCTAACAGCTGATTTCATAGAGGGTGAACGGTACAGTGGTGCCTAATCTGATTCGCGCGACCCACGAGCAGTCACATTATTATTCGCCATACGACATAGTAGGACAGACAGGTAAAACTTGCAGTGCATGACAATTGACGAATAATTGTGATAATATAAGAAATAATTATAGACAGAAATTCGCTAAAACGAGGTAGAAGGAAGTTGTCGACGGAAAACAAACTAAAAATTGTAAGTAGGAAAACTATCGGCACTAAGAATTAACAGGACAAAACATTAAATTATACAAAAATTAAATTCCACAGTTTGATCATCCTGTGAAGGTGATAACCAAAAACGGTTTGTTTTTACATCCGACCTTTGATCCGAACAAAGGCTGAACCATTTGTTTTGTACTATTTTGACGATGCTGTGAATCTTTTTCGACGGAAAACAGCTTCAAAATTTAAAAAAAATAACTTAGATGAGGTTGTAGTTATTTTAAGAACATTGGATTTGGCCTCAAGGGACAGCGAGAGACTAGCGGTAGTATCTGGATTTAACAATGACTGATTCATACTTTCATATGCAAATAGTTTCGCTTGCTGAAATTTGCAGATTACTATGATTGTTGACACTGAAAAAGTACCTTTTTTCAAATAAAACCCTAATTATCTCAAAAACTATAAGAGATAAAATTATATTATTTTCAGCAAATTTGTGTGTTTTTATATGAGTAACAAAAGTGTTGAATAGTCAAAACTTGTAGAAAATCTCCATGCGATGTTATATTCAAAAAACTGAATTAAAGGGATGTTCAATATAAAACTCCCCAAAATTACATTTAAAACAATAGATAGGCATATGTGAGCTTCAGCAAAGTTGTTTTGTATTAAATTGGCTATAACTTTGCCGAATAAAGTTTATTTTTATTTGCAATAATTGAAAATAATTTTTTTTTCTCACTACTAGGGAGATAAATCATCAAAATTTTTATCATCATATTATGGAAAATAATTTATGAAAAAACTTTGCAGAAGAAACTATACAAAAAAAAACGTTGTTTTCGGGGTCAAAACAATTTCGATCGCGGTTTTACGCCTTTGGCAACAGTGTGCGGCGTACAAGTTTGATCTTGTCGATTGTTGAAAGTGCAAACGCGAAAACAAAATGGCGCCGACCCACCATACGCCGAAAGGCAACAAAAAAGATCCGAAAACGAACGATGCAAGTATCGGAAACGAAGAAGATCCGCGCGTGCCCTGACCGTAACCGAGCAGCTGCAGCAACAGAACCAAAAGGGACAGATTCGACAGAAGAAACAAGAGTACGAAGTGCTGTCGAAGAAGAAGGAATCGGTGGCAAGAAAATTGACGCGGATCCAAGAGGCATTGCAGAAGCCTGAGGCGGAAGACTACCTGCAGTTTCAATTAAAAATGTTAGACAGTGCCTACGGTGAATACAGTGACTTGCAAAATCGTATTTACGACCTGAGCACCAGTGAAGAAGAGCGGTGCGTGGAAGAGTTGCGTTTTATCGAATTCGAAGAGTTGTATAGTGTACTTTATGTTCATCTTACAAAGAATATCGAAGCGATAGTGAATAATGAAACGTCATCAACACCGACAGTTCTGCAAGCCGTTCATCACCAGCCATATGTGCCTCCGTTAAAGGCTCCGTTGCCGACATTCAACGGCAATTTCGAAAATTGGTTCGCGTTTAAAAATATGTTTCAAAATGTTATGGCACGATACGACACTGAATCCCCAGCGATTAAGTTGTACCATTTGCGCAATGCATTGGTTGGTGCGGCAGCCGGTGTCATAGACCAGGACATCATAAACAATAACGATTATGATGCTGCCTGGACGACGCTCCGTGAGCGATTTGAAGACAAGCAAGTTATAGTTGATAAACATATCGACGTGATTTTCAACATACCGGCCATGACGAAAGAAAGTACAGTTGGTCTCCGGAAACTTATCGATACGGTTACGAAAAACGTAGATGCTCTTAAGAACCTGATGTTGCCGGTGAGCGGTTTGGGAGAGATGATGCTGTTAAACGTGCTAGCGAAGAAAATCGACCTTGAGACCCGCAAGGCGTCGGGGTTGAGCCAGAAGGACAACGAGTTAGCGGATTACAAATCGACGATGGAATTCCTCAAAGAAAGGTGTAAAGTGTACGAGAAGATCAGCCGTAGTAGCAAGGCTGTAGCGGAAGGGGTGAAGCAAGTGCGTTCCACTGGAAAAACAGTCTCAAAAATGCACAGCTTTGTTACTAGAAGTGAAAAGTGTACACACTGTAAGGGCGCGCATCAGATCTGGAAGTGTGTATTATTCAAGAAGATAAACTTAAGTGAAAAGTACAATTCGTTGCGCAAAAGTGGTTCCTGCTTCAATTGTTTGGAGAGAGGACATATCACGGGAAGGTGCAAATGAGAGCGGCCGTGCAAGCAGTGCGGTAAACGTCACCATACATCACTGCATCCCGCTGATTCGCCTACAGGGGAGTCAGTATTGATGCAAGAAAACTGCGCATCCAAACCAGGTGCATCGAAACCGTCATCTAGTGATACTGATACCACAACGACACCATCGGCCACTGGATCTGTTCTGTGTTCGAACGTTGAAGCTGATCAAGATACGTTGCTGCAATATCATAATCGAACAATTTCGACCCGCAAGCCCGATGCAATAAGAACGGAATTGTTATTGTACCTCGGAAGTGGAATCGAAGAAATGGATTGCAATGTGTTCCAATACTGGGAAAATAACGTAACATTTTACACATTTAAGAAAGCAAAATAAATACCGCATATTGTTATTTTCCTTCATACAATGTTTTTTTCAAAATTATCGGATTTTGATCCGATATCGATAATTCTACATCCGATATATCGCCGATACCGATATAAGAGTAACATTATATCGTCGATACCGATAAATTATCCTCGTGCACAGCCCTAGTCATAAAACGCATCAGATGCGACACTTTAGAATGCAAGCCGGCGATTAATGCGAGTTGCGTTTTCCAGTTTCGAACACCAATAATTGTGGGGGGGCGTTGTGGCCCCTATATTTGGGCAGCATATTGATATTCCCTTTAACTCAATCGATAAAACCGCAACTACAAAGAAACATCATCTGGTGGCTGGGATCGTTTTCTGATCTAGATTTTTTTAGCAAAAACAGAAACACCCTGGACATAGGGTATAATTCTGATTACCATACCATCATACTAATGCAAAAATGGTATTGACATAGGAAGGTCTCGAATAATTACTGAAGAAGTGCATTTAGAACAAGTGAAGAGCAATCAACAAGCTAAGACTTGTATAATAAGGTAGGATCATACATTAAACTGCAAAGCAGAGGTAAATCAACATTCCACAAGAGATATAAGCAAGGTAATATTGAAAAATAAAATGACAAAGCATCAATACACAATTATCAAATACAGACATTACAAAGATACATTACAACTCTAATTTGTCTCGAACTATGAATTTTTTCAACTCCGTCCATAATCTTTTGATAACATTCATCCATTGCTCAACGTAACTGACTTCTATAATTTCTATGTGGAATTGCTGCCCATAACAAATGGCTAACAAGTGGTCATAATTCACCAGCACTGTAATGACAAGCAGTAACGCAGTCATCACCATCATACAAACGGTCAAATAATATTCCAACGGAAATTTCCGTTTGGGCGTTTCATAACTGCTGCAGATGTCAACGGAACTACAACGGCAGCAAATTTTCGTTAGTTTATCACCCTCGCGGCCTGTTGAACTGAGCTTGTTGTTTTCCTCGTGAATGTAGTTAACTATAGCCTGGTTGAATATATTGTCTCCGACCTTGACACTGGATGGTATGTTGGATGAAATTTCCGAATTTGGAACACTGGATGGATGCTGGATGAAATTTTCGTACACTGGATGGATGCTGGATGAAATTTCCGAATTACCTCGCTGCAGGATATCCTGGCTGACTTGTCTGAAAGTTAAATCTCCGTTACGAGTTTGGTCTTGTTTGATCTTGTCATGAAAAATACTTACTCCTTTGGCAAACGGTCTTCAGTAATAGCTGCTGATTGAGTTATTTCAGTTGTTTGCACAACTACCGGACACTTATCTTTGGAAAAGGATTTGTTCACGATGCGACCGTCTAAATTGAAAACTGCTGCGCGAGGTACAGCAGTCGGTGGCTTCAAAGAGTCGACTGATCGTATTTTGCGGGACTTGGGTCGATGAATTTTAGATGGCGTCTGAACAGGCTGGCGTTTGGCGACACTTGTCTCTACAGTGGCTGATCTGAAATTATCTAGTTTGTGGGTAGGTTGAACACGGAAAGTTTACATTCAGTAGAACTCTACTTACTTTTTTGGAACAACCATTGCAATTCTCTTCGCTGACCAGCAAACAAATGTCAAATGAACACCTAATAAAAGCAACGATTGCTGAGATGATTTTTTGTTAATCTAGCAATTTGTTTAGCCTACTTGACTATAATAGGTTAGCATGCCTACACCCAATAAAAAAATAACATGATCAGTGGAAAATATCCACTAGAAATTCACATGTTACGTTCTCCTTGTTGTAATGATCGTTAGAATCGTCCAAACCCGTTGATCGTCAGTACATGAAAAACGATAAAAGACAAAACGATATATACTGTATCGGTAGTTGGAAGATGAATAAATACGATTGTGCAGTTGATTAGACCTTTGACTGTAGACCAAGAAGGACGTGTTTTATATTATCTTTTTAGCAAGTACCGAAACGGCTAATGTATATATTTTATATGGTGTGGATTCAATAGTGGCGACGAGGATGGGATTTTTATCCAAGGTTCAAGAAAACGGAGATAGTGCAGAAAGAATAGTGCATGTACGAAATCACAGCGGCAGAAGGATAGAGTTTTAGTCATACCGGGCCGTGAGTGAATTTAACAGAACAAATACAACGCAAATTTGATTTCTGAAAATTAAAACAAGAAAAACATACTTTAAACCGTGACGGTGGGAGCTGTGTGACAGCGTAATTTATAAATTATACATCTGGCTTCAGTTGTTATACATCTGGCTTCAGTGAATTCGCCATTTCGCAAAAAAAAAATTAGTAAGAAGATCATTTAGAGCAGCAAGTGTATTTTGTGTGCTTGAGAAAAGGCCTATCCTGTGGCAGCCATTGTAGTTTATGGGCATTTGTGAGATACAGAAGGAGTGTAGAAATTTGATGTGCAACGCAAACAGGCTCTGATTGGGTGAGTGAATTGCAGACGAACTTTTCAACGGTGAGATACAACTGGTGAATATTGAGAGCAGAAAGAGACGGCGAGAGCTGGGTGGTTACGAATAACGAGTCGACCAGCTTTGTGAAGTTTGACTGACAGCATACCATCGGTAGCAAGTGACCGAGATTTAGCGGTATCACCATACAGTAAGATCACAAAGAGTTCACGTAAGTCATTCCACGTGTTTACCAAATTTTCCTGTTTTAATTGGTTAATTGGTAGTATTGACCACTTTGTGCATGGTTCCAGTTTTTCTAAATATATGGAACGTATACCGCAATATTATTTAAAGCAAACAAAATATCCATATATGGATATTTTGTTTGCTTTAAATAATATTGCGGTTGGTACAAAGAAAAATCTCTTTATCACTTTGAGTGGCCCTGTCATTTTCGTCGAAATAAAACTTATTTATCCTTAAACTGACATTGGGGAAATCGACTATACTCAAATGATAGCTAAACTAAGAAAGCGTTTGGATAAAACAACCCAATATGATGTACAGACACAAATTTAGTGCGCGGGGTCAGGGTGTTGATGAACCAGCCGAAAATTATGCTCTAGCATTGAAATTGTTAGCTAGTCAATGTGGCTTTAGGACACATACAAATGAAGCGATTAAAGATAGGATTGTGTTTGGTTTGCTTGATGATGATGATGATGATGATTTAAAACACAAACTTCTAATGAAGGACAATATGACAGTGGAAGAGGTGGAACAAATTGCAGTGAGAACGGAATTGGCTAAGCTTAGGGCTAAAGAAATGAGTGAATTGAATGTAGGCCAATTTCAAGTGGTTATACGAGGCGTTATCGCAGTCGTAGCAGGAGTGCGAGTAGAGAGCGAGAAAATGGGCAGTTCAATGCGAGGTACGGTGATAACAATTATTATTATTTATTATCACCGTCTTCGATAAAAACTATCGTACAGACTGAACTACTTAATACTAATAACTATAAATTAGAAGAAAAATTAGTAATCTCCATTTAATTCCAACTACCTTTGCTTATCTTCGACAGATACGCGTATTTCGTCTACAATGTGCAGACTTCTTCAGTGTCTCGTACTAATAACTCGACTGATTGACTCGTCGAGTTATTAGTACGAGACACTGAAGAAGTCTGCACATTGTAGACGAAATACGCGTATCTGTCGAAGATAAGCAAAGGTAGTTGGAATTAAATGGAGATTACTAATTTTTCTTCTAATTTATAGTTACAAGTATTCCACTAAACAGCTCAAACCCTCTAGGATACTTAATACTAGTTTTCAATAACTTAAAGTCTAAACAATTCTACTTATTCGGTTTTTAAAAACATTTTTGGATATATCGAAGTCGAATTCGTCACATACTGAATTAAAAGTGCGAAGGCACGAATCTAATGGATTATTATATCCGTAGTTAGTGTGGTGATAAGGAACAGCAAGCATCGGATAATTTCGAAGTCGACGAGGAGGGACGTTCAGTGAAATCTGCTCAAGCAGCGCAGGGCAGTCAATAACGCCGATTAGGATGTCAAAAACCAGCAGACGCTGCATTTTAATACGCCTGACAGTCAGTAGTTCCAAATTTATTAGTTTGCAACGGTCCGAGTACGGAGGGAGATTGTCCGGGTCATTCCAAGGAAGTGAACGAAGTGCGAAACGAACGAACTTCTTCTGTACGCGTTCAATGGAAACGATGGGTGCCACATAATAAGGAGACCAAACGGGGGCCGCATACTCGAGGATGCTCCTTACCAAACTGCAATAGAGTGATTTTAAAGCATAGATGTCGTTGAACTCAGAGGCGTGCCGTCGGATTAGCCCTAACACTGAAAAGGCTTTAGCAGTCGTGATTCCCACATGCTGATTGAACTGTAGCTTGGCATCGATGGTAACTCCCAGGTCGCAGATTGAAGCCACACGATCCAGATGCGCGGACCCCATGCTGTACTGGTGATGAGCGGGATTGTTGGAGCGAGTGAAGGATATAACTTTGCATTTATCGTTATTAACACGCATGCCATTGTCGCTACACCAGATTAACAATGTGTTAATATCCTCTTGTAAGGCAAAACAGTCGCGCGGAGAACATATTACACGAAAAAATTTGAGATCATCGGCGAACGATAATTTGAACGACGAGAGGCACCAGCACAAATCGTTAACGAAGATGTTAAATAACAGCGGGCCCAATACGCTGCCTTGGATTTGTGATGATCTAGGGAGCAGTGATCCAGACTCACCCGAACAGCTACTTGCTCCATTTGTTCGCTATTTGACAGTGGACTCGCCTCGCAGCGTAAATGATGCTTCACGGCTATCAGCACACCACCACCTCGTGAGTGATGACTGGTTGCTGTACTGCGATCGCAGCGGAAAAATGTGTAGTCGGGAGAAATCTCTGCGCTTTCGATGTCGTCACGAAGCCAGGTTTCGGTGATAACGAGCAAATCGTAGTCGCAACTAGACAACATCATACGAAGGCGAGCAATTTTGGTGCGCATACCTCGCACATTCTGGTAGTAAACTGATAAGCTGGATCTTGGCCTGGAATCGGAGAGCGATTCAGGTCTTGCTGGGCAATTAGCGCAAACGTACTTGCCTGAATTCACGTTTTGGAAGCCCCTTTCCCCACACCCACACGTAGGGCCGGGACGGCTGCTGGTCGGTGGCTGGAGTGGCTCGACTACGGTGGGGGGATTGAGGGCTTCCATAGTGCTGTGTTCGGTGCGTCCCGGTGTTCGGCTCACAAGCTGGGATTGTTGAGATGCGTCGAACAATGAAAAAACGCTGGAAACGGAGGGCGGATCAGGTCTTGAAGGGAAATTAGCGCAAACGTACTTACGTGTATTCACGTTTTGAAAGCCCCTTTCTCCGCACCCACACGTAGGGCCGGGACGGCTGCTGGTCGCTGGCTGGAATGGCTCGACTACGGTGGGGGGATTGAGGGCTTCCAGAGTGCTGTGTTCGGTGCGTCCCGGAGTAAAATCTTGCGGTAGAGTCTTGCTTGTAGTTGCATTGTCACTGTTGGAGTAGCTCTGAGTGCTGCTGGTTATGCACCTGAATTTGAAGTAGACAGTCTCCGAAATTTTTGGGAGCTGTAGTTCTCGAACTGTCGAAACATTATTCCCTCTGGCCATGTCGAGGGATCAAGTGCGATGTTCTTCAAGGCTGGATCGAGACCAACTTTGAACGAGATAAATGACATGTTGCTTGTGTCAGTACCTCTGGCGACCAGTTTTACCACATCGGGATTGTTTTCCAGTCCTAAGTTTGCCTTAACCATTTCCATAATTGCTTCGTTCGTCACATCAGGTTTAATACGCAAAAAATACAGCCAAAACTTATCGATTGGTTTCATGCTGATAGGTACTGAAACTACGTTTGGGTTGAGGTGCTTTGATCCGGATTGACACTCAGAAGATGTGCGTACCCCTGAATCGAATTCTCGGGGCCGTTTATTGGCACGCATTGATTCACTAGCTGTCGGCCAGCGATTGAGTTTTGGGGATTGTAATGACAGTACCGGCTTGGAAGAGATCTTTTTTATTTCCGTTTGCAGACTATTAATAGCATCAGTAAGCGATGTCAGAGGTGATTTTTCATCCGCGTGTTTCGTTATGGTGCGGAGATGGGAGTTATCGAACAAATCAACACAGTTATCACACATCCAGTATAGGTTTTTCCGATGTGACGAGAAATAGTCCAATAGTGCTCGAGACACACCAGAACATGTCATGTGGAACATGGAACCACAGTAACCACGGCAAACAACATAATCAATGCCAGTAATGGTCAGACTGCATTTAGCGCAATTCTTTTCCATGTCCCTCAACGGTGATCACAACGCCTTGCTGTAGACGACACGTAGCACAAGTGGTGAATTAAAACGGTAACGAAACTTTATAGCGATGATAGGCTTAAAAGCTTCGACAAAATGTTGTCGGCTATTCGAAAGTTACCACTCACTGTCGATGTTCGAAAGTTACTACTCACACAGAACAAAACAAAAATCGAGCGAAGGGAGGTGGTAGGGGAAATGTTTAAGGACCACTTTCACGAAAATCACAACACTAATTCTTAAAAACTAGCTCGTACACAAACAAGACTTCACTCGAAAAGTTGTATGGTAAACATTAATAACACTGAGAACGATGAATCAGTAATTATAGCACGATATGAAACGGAGAAAAAACATAAACAAAATATGCGCTCAGTAAGGTAAACAAGTGCACATAAATATGATCGTACAAATTATTATGATGATATACCGGAAAGTTACCAAGATAAACGCGGATACGGATCGAGATCACATACAAGTGTCCTTTGCAACTACACTAAGGTTTTTTTTGCACGGGGGATACGTTCCACTTTTAGTATGGAACCGTGTAAAAACAGACTAAATAGAGTTGATAAATTCACATGCTTATACATTTTATATTGCTTCGATTTTGTTTGTATGCACCGAGGCAAATTTCCGTATATCCTTTATGTGTGAAACTACATAATTTTTTGCAATTTGACTCGACAAATAAAACATATGTGAGAACAACATATAACCTATGCAGTTTCTCGCAAATAAAAGCTATATGAGAAACGAAATAAAATTCATTTGCTCTGACAAATAACATTTAAGTGTGAGGTTTATATTTTTTATTTCAGTGCACTATAACGTTTATGTGTCGGATGCTAATAAAATTTATGTGTGGGGTTATAAATTTCATTTCAATGTGCTATAAAATTTATGTGTATGATTCAAATGAAATTCATAGGTTTAACAATAACGTGTACGTGCCAGATGTATTAATTATATTATTATATTTTTCACACATTATAATACATATATTCTTCCCGGACTTCCCCTTCCGGCATGGCTTGTTCCTCTGTTTTTTTCCGTACATCCTCTCGTACATCCCAGTACGTCCTCCACCTGTGGTGACTTTTTTCATTGAAAACAATGGAGAATGGAATAATTGTTTCATAATTTATGTATATAAAACAAACAAATACCTTCAAAATGTCCAGGAGTTGTACTGGAAGATCTAAAAAAATGTCTTCTGTCGCCATCTTGACTGCGTGCACTCACACATTAAAAGTATGTGTCGAAATCACATAATTTTTAACTATAAGATGCGAACTATAAATGTTATGGCAGCTCACACATAACAAATATTTGAAGCGCCTATACGTGTTATGGGGAAGTTTATATAAGGTAAAGGTAGCATTATAATTTATATGTCTATGTGAATATCAATAAAATGTGGATTATCGTATAAAAAGTATGTGCTCTTATCAAATAAATTTTAAGTATACAATTTTATTAGTGTGCGTTACCTTGCCACGCAAAGTTCAAAATACAGTTTTTAAAATTTTGAGTATTTACACCAAAAATTGTGAATTTTTTGAAAAACTGCTATATGTTTGTTGAAGGAGATGTTCGCTCATCACCATGAGGCACCAAGAGTGAACATCAATGTTTTTGGCTAGAATTGAAAGATATGAAGAGAAAGTTTTTGAAAGTTCCGCTAGTGTGCGGCAGGCTTGGAAACATAGCAGATGTTTTTTAGGAAAATTGAGCGAAAAGGGCATGTGTACAGTGGTACTCGAACCAACGACATTTTTGCCTAACATCCCCGCATTTTTGCCTAACATCATATCTTTCAATTCTAGCCAAAAACATTGTTGTTCACTCTTGGTGCCTCATGGTGATGAGCGAACATCTCCTTCAACATCATAATCGTTACTTCTCGCACGGAGAATATATAAAATAACAATTAATGTATGCTATATGTTTACTTTTGGCCCAAAACGTAAAATGTGATTTGAATTTGGTCGATAAGTTGTTCCGTTCTGGAGTTATCGCCGAAAACAATCCGTGTAAAAAAAAACCTTAGTGCAAAAAGAGAGGTCATGTGAAACGCAATTGTTTTCAGTTACAAAATCGTAAATCTGTGAATTTTATGAGCGAGGAACAGCAAGGTACGCATGATTTCAAACGTTTATGGCTGGAACATTCAGATGATGAAAACACTGATTATCCGTGTATGATGATATCAGCAAAAAGTTTCAGTGAACCTTGCATCGTACATGTTTTAGTTGAAACAACTAAATTAAATATGGAAATCGATTACGGTGCGGCTGTTTCGGTTATCGGCCGTAGAACTTATAGGAAATATTTTGAGCATATAAAGGTTACACATTGCAATAGCCGTTTGGTTGTAGTCAATGGGCAGCATTTTAATATTTTTGGACAGATTTTGGTGAAAGTTTCTTTTAACAAAATGCAACATCAGGTATCCTTGATTATACTTGACGGGACAAGAAGTTTCGTTCCGCTGTTTGGAAGAAACTGGCTGGATATATTCTATCCGTACTGGAGAAATAATTTTGGAAATGCAATGAATGTTAATGTTGTTAAGAATGAAGGTCATCAGGCAGTTTATGTGGGTAATATGCGTTTACAATTTCCTAGATTTGTGACAGAGATTTTTCAAATCCAATAGCAGGGTTCGAGGCAGATCTAGTTCTCAAGGCTGACAGGCCTGTATTTCGCAAAGCATATGAGGTACCATCCATATAGAATCAAGGACAAGGTCATTGACATTTGGATTCCCTAGAAAAGCAGAAAATAATAACACCTATTCAGGTTAGTGAATGGGCGTCTCCTGTTGTGATTGTCCTAAAGAAAGATAACGATATTAAAATGGTTGTTGATTGTCGAGTTTCCATTAACAAACTAATAATTCCGGACACGTACCCTCTTCCAGTAGCCCAGGACATATTTGCACCATTATGCGGGTGTAAATGGTTTTGTTATCTTGACTTGGCGGGGCGTACACTCAACTTCAACTTTCTGAATGATCCAGGAAATTACTTGTCATAAACACTATTAAGGGTTGTATACATATAATCGTTTGCCACAGGAAGCAACATCAAGTGCTTCAATTTTACAGAAGATTATGGATCAAATTTGGATTGGTTTGAAGCATGTGAGTTGTTACCTGGATGATGTAATTATTGCTGGAGAAACTAAAGAAGAATGCCAAAGAAATTTATATTTAGTGCTTGTTAGATGGAAAAGGCTAACATAAAGGTCAATATCAAAAAGTGCCCAATTTTTGTCCAATCTCTCAATTATTTGGGGTATTTGATTACGAAAAATGGACTTTAGCGGTATCACCATACAGTAAGATCACAAAGAGTTCACGTATGTCATTCCACGTGTTTACCAAATTTTCCTGTTTTAATGGTTAATTGGTAGTATTGACCACTTTGTGCATGGTTCCAGTTTTTCTAAATATATGGAACGTATACCGCAATATTATTTAAAGCAAACAAAATATCCATATATGGATATTTTGTTTGCTTTAAATAATATTGCGGTTGGTACAAAGAAAAATCTCTTTATCACTTTGAGTGGCCCTGTCATTTTCGACGAAATAAAACTTATTTATCCTTAAACTGACATTGGGGAAATCGACTATACTCAAATGATAGCTAAACTAAGAAAGCGTTTGGATAAAACACAACCCAATATGATGTACAGACACAAATTTAGTGCGCGGGGTCAGGGTGTTGATGAACCAGCCGAAAATTATGCTCTAGCATTGAAATTGTTAGCTTGGGGTATTTGATTACGAAAAATGGACTCCTTCCGTCACCGGAGAAATTATCAACAATTAGGGAAGCTAAAGTTCCAACAGATGTCTCTAGTTTAAAAGCATTTTTAGGTTTGATCAATTTCTATGGGAAATTTGTTCCTCATCTTTCTGCAAAATTAAGTTGCCTATACGCGTTACTGCGTAAGCGGCTTGCGTGAAGCGAGCAAGCCTGATTTGATCAACGCCAATATTTTGGAATTTTATAATCCAAGAATACCGATTATAGTAGTATCTGACGCTTGTAGCTATAGACTTGGGGGTGTCATAGCACATAAAATTGACGAACAAGAAAAGCTGTTTGGACAACGTCGTAAATACGTGCCCTTACCCTAACCACTGTACTGCCTCAACTAGACAATAAGGAATCAATAAAACAGTGTCTCCTATGCCTCCGCCATGGCAGGACGGCCGAACGATCGGTGTTCTTTATTTCGTTTCAAACAACCATACACAACGTAGGATCCCCGCCCGTGCGCGATCAAAAGCCTATAAGTTTTGTGTCTTTCACACTGAATGCAGCACAAAAAACGTACCCAATCTTACACTTGGAGGCTTTGGCTATTGTATGTACTATAAGAAAATTTCATAAATACTTATTCGGACAAGAATTTACTATTTATACGGACCACAAACCTTTACTAGGTATTTTTGGGAAAGATTGTTGTAGCGTCCACGCCGCAAGAAAGAGCTAGAACTAAATATATCCCGCCTTTTTGACAACGAACATCACTTATAACAGCCGACCGATGAGTGAAGAAAACCGCTATGAAGAAGGAAGAACGGCTATAAAACAACAGCGCATCGAAGTATTCAGTTTAGTTTTTTTACGAGCATCCGATCAGGAAAGAAATAATTTAGAAGTGATCCCGACCCGAAGAAAGCAGCAGCAGCAAAACGAAATCAGCTGCCCCGACCCCGACAGCAGCAAAACGAATGCGGCTGTACCAACCGACGACGAGTAGCAAAGCAGCAGCGCTGCTTGCCACCTACCGTGTGCCACCCAATAGCAAACGATTAGCGGTAGAAAGAAGAAAAATAAAAGAGTTAAGAATTTCCGATTTCCAACCCAACCAAGAGTATTCTTACACCCGTTCAGCCGGCCAAAATTCCGCAATCAGAAGCCTCCCTTATACAGTCCACACCGAACAATGGTAAAAATCAAATTTGCGTCACTAGATTACAGCGATATGTGATGGAGATGTCCATATATGAATTTGATATTAATATAGACCTTCATCTCAGATGGGAAACGCTGATTTTTGTTTGAGATTTCCTTTGACTGTTCCCAAACAAATAGACAGTGGCAGTATAAGGAGTATTAATTTCTTCGGACCGTTTCCAATTGACTTTTGAGGGTTGAAAAATAATTTTGTACATAGGGATTTTGGTTTCAAAATGGATACATCTGCACAGTATCAACGATAAATGTGCAGGGTTGATTAGTCACATTTGTTTCAAGGGTAATTGTTCACGTTGTGAAATGCGTTTAAAGTAAATTTGTTTCAGTGTCTTCCGACCTATATGTGATTTTTTATTCTACCTAACTTTGGTTCATATTTTTTAACGATGTAAGAAGGAAAATAAATTAGTCAGTGTTCAGAAGCTCAAGTATCCGATTGTGAATTTTTATTTCCCTTACGTTAATCCCTCTGTTTTATACAGTCCATTTGACTCTTGGTGCTACATTTTTGGTCCAAACGAACCGGATTTGTGGTTGAAATCGACTACAGTCGAAGTGATCGCGTTTCCTAGCGTGGAAATCGCGAAATCGGAAAGTGGAACCCATTGGCGGAACTAGACAATTAGTCTGGAGGGGGGCTGGAGGGGGCCTGGGGACAAGTTATTTTTATTAATCAGAACAGATTAAATTGAATAATTAAGTCTCTTCTGCGCCTCGATGAGTCTTGATGAGAATTGAGTGTAGTGAATATACATATACCTCTTATTCCGTGTGGATCAAATGGAGAATGGACTCACACAAGGGACTAAAGTTACCTTACTCGGTTCTCTTGAGGCGTATCAACACTTCCAAGGCGGAGAATAGACCTGAATCTATATAGAGTCAAGTTTAAACTAAAATATATTAAAACTACAAAGAACAACATTGACTCAATGAACATATTAAATTTATATCAAAAATTGGATTAACGCGTTATAAATATAAAAATACTCAGAGCATCTGAGTGATGGTCTACTAACTCCTGCCCGTTTGTCTTATTTTAACGCGATAACGAGTCAGCCAACTCAGAAAACGGAATGTTATTAAACTTTCACAAAAAAAACACTACTTAAAACTTTTTTGAGCGTATTAGTAGAAAGATTGCGTTTGGGAACTAGGAGAATTTAGAATAAACATTTTTTATCACTTTTTAAAATTAAAAAATAAAACGGTGAACCATTTTTTTAAACTAGAAATTAGAAGAAAAATTAGTATTCTCCATTCAATTCCAACTACCTTTGCTTATCTTCGACAGATACGCGTATTTCGTCCACAATGTGCAGACTTCTTCAGTGTCTCGTACTAATAACTCAACTTAAAGAAAAAAAAAATTAATTATTTATTTTATTTTTCATTTTTTTTAATTATCACTAGTAAACGCGAGCGAATTCCTTTAAATTCCACTAGAGAAAGCTTATCTTTTGACAGATAGACCTATTTCGTCTGCGACTAGATGAATGGAATCGAAATTCTTGATGTACTGAATGAACAGTAGAGAAGTAAATATATTGGGAATGTAATATCGACCTCATGGTGTTCGTATGATAAGTGATATTTTCAAATCAAGCGATTTGATATGCAGCAATCAGCTTTAAGTTGCGCCTTTCTAATTTTTTTGAAAATACCTGCGGTACGGTGTTCTCAATAACCCGAGGTCAGGGGTGCCACTATTTTCTTTAAAAATAACTATCAAAATGAACTAAAAAAAAAATCAAAAACTTGGAACCTTTTCCACGACTATGTTTTTTTTTTTGCAACATCAAAATCTCCGAAATATAAGGATATACCTACCTTTCTTTTAATTTTTAATTTTTCATTTTGTTTATTTGTTCATATTGTACGGAATTCTTTAAATCAATTGTTACTTAAAATTAAAATGCAAGCACTTCTAAATTTAGCAATTTTACTTCTTTTATTACTCTGACTGAATTTATCTTCAGTCATAATATTACTGAATAAAATAAAACAGGATTTTGAAAATTCAGAGATTTTCTTTTCAATTTCTGCAATGTGAATATTTTTCAATCATTCGATGGAATTCGTTTGATTAAGTTTCTTATTAAATAACGCTTTGAAAGTTCAAATCGTCGACCAAGGTTGTTTTAAGTAGAATTCTATGACAAATAAAATGAAAATTTATAAGTTATTACGAGATAATTTCTTAAGAGAGTTAAAAAAATGAAGAAGATTTAGGAGGCTAGTTTTATTAAAAACCTACTGAGAACTTCACGAAAGTTCGAAAGAAACATCTATGAGTAATTTGAAGTTGAACTTAAGAATTTGATTGACATTGATAGTATTCCAGGGCATCAAAATCCCATGGAAATTTTTCGAAATTTTTTGATGGTATGGCCAACTACAAGTACAGTATAGGCAAAAATAACAAATGCACCTTTTTGAAATGTGTTGAATTTTTAAATTTTAAAGTACAGTCTTTAAAATGGCATCAGATTTGCCATCTTAAAAGGTTTAGCAAAAAATTTGTCTTTAAATAATTTCAAATTGGAAAGTTCTACAAGAATGGCTTTGGCTTAATTATTCATTCTTATGAAATAATCCATTTTGTAAAATAAAATAAAAAATAAAATTTAAAAATTCAACACAGTTTGAAATAAAGGTTATTTCTGACTTTTTGTCAAAATTTCAGCTTACCCACTCTTTTGAATGCATAGAGAATGTCAAATATGACAATTTCGCATGAAAAAATGTAGATTTATTTTATATATTTGCCACCACTGTATACTAGAAACTATTTCAGCCAAAAATGGAATCTTTTGATTTAAAATCAAATCCTTTAAAGAAATCTTAAAAATAAATCTTGGACAACTGTTATAAGAAATAGAAAGGAATTTTGAGAAAATTAAAAAAAAATGAGTAGCTTTTTAAAAAAAAATACCGTGAAAATAAAAGTTTGCCCAGATTCCAACACCAACCCCCCCACCCTTTAATAAAATTCTACCTACGTCCATGTCTAGATAATGTCTAGTTATAATATGCGGCGATTGAGTATATTTATCATCCTAACTCAATAAATTACTGAGCTCTAAACTACATTTAACAATTTATGGACTAGCTTAGATTACCTTATCATGTCGTTCGTAATTAAACACGTCGAAAAAAATAAATAAAAAATATAACCTTTAACTTTTTTTAAAAGTTTAAAAAAGTGTTTCAGTTTTGTTTTGTTTTTCAAAGTGATTAAGTGAAGTGTTAATTTAAACTTTCCTAGTTTACCAATGATAATCGTTCTACTAATACGCTCGTAGAAATGTTTTATAGAAAAAGTGTTTTTTTAAGTGTTTTATTAAAAAAAAGTGAAGTTGTAACAGACGCAAACTCACGAATGAAGTGGATGTAATGTTGATACATCGGAATTCTTATGGATCTATTTGTCGTTAACTATGGTTTTCTCGATACACCTACTTTACATCCTATAAGGTATACTAGGGTATGTGAAAAGTGTGGGGAAGAGGGTACACGCAAAAAAAAAACCGCAGTAGAAACTACCATTTCGAGGGTTAAATTAAGCGCAATCACCAACAATTTTCAGCTGACTATAAATGCGTTTGATTTTACCATGCCTGCGATTAGATCAACCATGGTGCGGTTGATATCAATATGAGTAACTATAAATTAGAAGAAAAATTAGTAATCTCCATTTAATTCCAACTACCTTTGCTTATCTTCGACAGATACGCGTATTTCGTCTACAATGTGCAGACTTCTTCAGTGTCTCGTACTAATAACTCGACTGTCGAAGAAGAGATAACTCAGTCGAGTTATTAGTACGAGACACTGAAGAAGTCTGCACATTGTAGACGAAATACGCGTATCTGTCGAAGATAAGCAAAGGTAGTTGGAATTAAATGGAGATTACTAATTTTTCTTCTAATTTATAGTTACAAGTATTCCACAAAACAGCTCAAACCCTCTAGGATTCATCAATATGAGGTTTGTCAAATATACGACAAACGTTGAAGATTTTACCGTAAACGTAGTAAATTTGACTGAAATTTCATGGTAGTTTTAAAGATAGCCGTAGTCGGGTATAATGGTAGTTTTTACTACAAGATTTCTTTCTGTGTATACGCACTTTACTCCTTCAGAAATAGTCACTCGTTCAAACTATCTCTGAAGGGAGCAAAGTACATCAAAAACAACTTACACTGGGGAAAAAAATCCATATAATTCCGTGAAGATTATGAATAGTGTTTCATTTCAAATTAGAAATATATTAGGAAAAAAATCCTGGGGGGAGCCTACAGAATTCTGGAGGGGGCCTGGCCCCTTAGGTGCCCCCAGTAGTTACGCCAATGGTGGAACCGGAAACGAGAAAAGAACGCCATCGAACCGGCGCACACTGTTGCCAAAGGCGTAAAAACGCGATCGAAATTGTTTGACTCCGAAAACAACGTTTTTTTTGCTATAGGTTCTTCTGCAAAGTTTTTTCATAAATTATTTTCCATATTATGATGATAAAAATTTTGATGATTTATCTCCCTAGTAGTGAGAAAAAAAAATATTTTCTAATTATTGCAAATAAAAATAAACTTTATTCGGCAAAGTTATAGCCAATTTAATACAAAACAACTTTGCTGAAGCTCACATATGCCTATCTATTAGTTTTAATGTAATTTTGGGGAGTTTTATTCAGTTAATTCAGTTTTTTGAATACAACATCGCATGGAGATTTTCTACAAGTTTTGAATATTAAACACTTTTGTTACATATAAAAACACACAAATTTGCTGAAAATAGTATAATTTTATCTCTCATAGTTTTTGAGATGTTTTTATTTTATTTGAAAAAAGGTACTTTTTCAGTGTCAAAAATCATAGTGCAAATTTCTGCAAGCGAAACTATTTGCATACGAAAATATGAATCAGCCGTTGTTAAATCCAGATACAACCGCTCGTCTCTCGCTGTCCCTTGGGGGCCAAAGCCAATGTTCTCAGAACCACTACATGACTTTACTAGGAACGACCAGGTTCATTTCTCTTAACATATTCGAAAGCATTACGTTTCAAGAGATAGGCAATTGATGGTAATACTACATATAAATTAAAAAAAATTTACCCATGATAAAACTTCAAATAAAGAACTTCTTTTTGATGTTGTTTTGAGAAGGAAATAATTTTTTCATCACCATGAGGCTCTAGGAGTAGACAGCATTTTTTGCTAGAACAAAGTTGTTAAGAGAAAGTATTGATAGTTCCGTTAGCTCACGGCAGGCTGTGAAAATTGAATAGAAGTAGTTTGAAATTGAGCGGAGGGCATTGTGAGGTAGTATTTCGAAACAGGAAACACAAACTTTTGCCACGCATCCCCATGCGGGGTAGGTCAAGGCGTGATCGAATGCACCACCTTGACTGGCCTTCTTTTTCTTTTTTGCTGTTTTAACGGGCTTTTAACCGCGGTGGGTATTTGTCCCGGATAATAAAGAGCAGGCGCATCAAATTCAAATCCATTGGTTGCTTTGGCAACGCAGTGTAATCATTAGTATCTGGTAATGAGAAAACAATATAGTTTAAAGTCCATTATTAACATTGTAATCCATTATTTTCAGGATGTGAAATAGACAGAGCTCGAAAAAAATGACAGCCGTCGTGAACAATGAGTAAAAAAAATATTCAGTAGGTACAATTTTCGCTCCCTTCATTTCGTTCTATCAGTCACGCAATATATTCGTGTTTACTATTTTGCTATGCTCAGTCATTCCGTTGTCCTTGTGTTCCACACAACTCATTCACACCACAGCAAAGGACACGGCTATTCAAGCCTCAAGAGATTTTGGTTGCTTGACTGAATGTGCTTGTAACCAGTCATTCATTTTCGCGTTCGTGGGTGATTTTTTCTGCCTCAGGATTTCAAGTATTCCCGAACATGGCTGAAGGCAAAGGAAGCCAAAAGGCTAAATGGCCGAAATCGCTACCGAGTTTGTGGGGCATTTGTTCGAGAAAAGGCATTTGCATGATCGATTCGAAAAGTTTTGGTTTTTTTCACTTCATTGATTCTTCAAATGAATGACTGTTCTTTCGTCTTCACAGTAGAACGTTAAAATTGAACGAATGAATGATCAAAGTAAAGCAACACAAAATAAGTTGACTCATCTTGCACAAGAGATTCATGAAGGCAAATTTGTGTTTACTTCATGTTCGCTAAGAACAGTGCGTGATGACTAATACTTTAACTCAGTCAGGGTGCAATTTGAGAATTGAATATGATATTTTTAGGCTCTGGAAATAGACTGCAAGAAATTCGAAGAATATGGATTGGAAACTGCTCATCTGCTTGTTAATTTGTATAATTGGTATCCAATGCCAGCATCAGAGCATAAAATTCTTATCCACGACGCCAAATGAAGATATCATTCTTGTTCCTATTGGCCAATTGTCGAAAGAGGCTCAGGAGTCCCGAAACAAAGACATCCGCAGATACCGAGAGGATCATACCAGGAAATTTTCAAGGATAGAAACTAATATGGATCTTTTACACCGATTGTTAGAGACATCTGATCCATTGATTTCGAGCATAAGAGGGTTCGGAAAGAAAAAGGAAACACCGTTGTCAAGGGATGCGCGAAATCTTTTGGTCAAATCCGATGACAAAACCAATGATTAAAGCGATAGTAGTGATGATGACGATCAACAGTGAAATACTTTAATTATGTTTAAATGCTTTGAGAAAAAATATATATATCACTAAGGGAACGTCCATTAATTACGTCACGCAAAAAAAATGACTTTTTTAACCCCCCCCCCCTCCCCACCTTGTCACGTTTTTTTGTATGGGCCTTCAATTTTTTTTGTATGGATCGTCACGTTTTCCCAAACCCCCCCCCCCCTCCCCCTTTACTGCGTGACATAACTAATGGACCTTCCCTAAATGAAGGCTGTTCTGGCAGCACTGGCCGTACGCACGTACATACGCGCCAACGACGTAAACATGTCAGATGACATACGGTAAGAAGAGTAGAAGAGAGGGAGAGAGAGTGAGTAAGAAAGACATACGTCAAAGGTAGTAGAGGAGAAAAACAAAAACAAACGGGAATTGTATAGCGAAAGAGTTTAATAGAAGTTGAGAAAAGTTAGTGCGTTTATTTTTATTTTTATTTGGTGGTTAATTTGAGTGGAGTATAGGCGTATTCGGTAAAATTTGGTTGTACGATCACAACACAGAACCGGTGAGTAGTGTGAGAGTTAGATAGAATAAATAATATGAATAAAATTAGATCTCACTCTAACAGCTGATTTCATAGAGGGCGAACGGTACAGTGGTGCCTAATCTGATTCGCGCGACCCACGAGCAGTCACATTAATATTCGCCATACGACATAGTAGGACAGACAGGTAAAACTTGCAGTGCATGACAATTGACGAATAATTGTGATAATATGAGAAATAATTATAGACAGAAACAAGCATGGGAAAACTCATTCACTCACATGAGCACCACCGATTTAAAATAGCAACCCTCAGTTGCTAACACAATACTCAACGAGTGTGACGTTTCCTATCAAACGATTCTACACGAATTCTCGAAAACGAACATCGTAGAAAGAATAAACGAGCAAAACAGAATCATGCGAACAAAATTTTCAGCTAGACGTTATATTGAATGAATACGATGCCACTGAACGCAAGCGATTTGAATACACCGAATGAGAATATTTTGACTCAGTAAATGCAATCAGCTGGAAGAATCAGAGCAGAGATACGGTTTAAACTGACGCTTTATGTTTTTGATGTTGCATTAGATTGCTAAACATCATGTTAGATTATTATTTGAAATGTTAAATGATGTTTAAGATTTGAAGAAATGAGTGAGATTTATTCAATCTCGCTCAGCTGAATCCAACAGAATGCAATCGTTAATGATTGAACGGGTAAAAAATAGACAATGAGAGAACGTCCACACTGCTACCGTCCGATTCATTCGCTGTACGATGAGCTGCCAGTTTTGCTCAATTCTGTTTTCTACGAATAGAATGAAAGCAGAATACTAATGAACAGAATCGGAATAATTTAAACGTGGTAACGCCCACTTCTGAATGTTTCTGCGTGTGAGTGAAAATGAGCGCTAAGTGAACCGATTTTTCCCATGCTTGGACAGAAATTCGCTAAAACGAGGTCGACGTAAAACAAACTAAAAATTGTAAGCAGGAAAACTATCGGCACTAAGAATTAACACGGTAAAACATTAAATTATACAAAAATTAAATTCCACAGTTTGATCATCCTGTGAAGGTGATAACCAAAAACGGTTTGTTTTTACATCCGACCTTTGATCCGAACAAAGGCTGAACCATTTGTTTTGTACTATTTTGACGATGCTGTGAATCTTTTTCGACGGAAAACAGCTTCAAAATTTAAAAAAAATAACTTAGATGAGGTTGTAGTTATTTTAAGAACATTGGATTTGGCCCCAAGAGACAGCGAGAGACTAGCGGTAGTATCTGGATTTAACAATGACTGATTCATACTTTCATATGCAAATAGTTACACTTGCTGAAATTTGCAGATTACTATGATTTTTTTTTTTTGATAATCATTTATTTGTACAGGCTCAATCGAATTAACTTTACAGAGCCAAATTTTCATATTTTTATACATCATTTATCTTAAAACTAAAGTTAGGAGGAAAGAGCCGATTACTCGCGGCCGTCGAGATTACTATGATTGTTGACACTGAAAAAGTACCTTTTTTCAAATAAAACCCTAATTATCTCAAAAACTATAAGAGATAAAATTATATTATTTTCAGCAAATTTGTGTGTTTTTATATGAGTAACAAAAGTGTTGAATAGTCAAAACTTGTAGAAAATGTCCATGCGATGTTATATTCAAAAAACTGAATTAAAGGGATGTTCAATATAAAACTCCCCAAAATTACATTAAAACCAATAGATAGGCATATGTGTGCTTCAGCAAAAATGTTTTGTATTAAATTGGCTATAACTTTGCCGAATAAAGTTTATTTTTATTTGCAATAATTGAAAATAATTTTTTTTTTCACTACTAGGGAGATAAATCATCAAAATTTTTATCATCATAATATGGTTTTACGCCTTTGGCAACAGTGTGCGGCGTACACGTTTGACCTTGTCGATTGTTGAAAGTGCAAACGCAAAAACAAAATGGCGCCGACCCACCATACGCCGAAAGGCAACAAAAAAGATCCGAAAACGGACGATGCAAGTATCGGAAACGAAGAAGATCCGCCGCGTGCCCTGACCGTAACCGAGCAGCTGCAGCAACAGAACCAAAAGGGACAGATCCGACAGAAGAAACAATTGTTTGGAGAGAGGACATATCACGGGAAGGTGCAAATCAGAGCGGCCGTGCAAGCAGTGCGGTAAACGTCACCATACATCACTGCATCCCGCTGATTCGCCTACAGGGGAGTCAGTATTGATGCAAGAAAACTGCGCATCCAAACCAGGTGCATCGAAACCGTCATCTAGTGATACTGATACCACAACGACACCATCGGCCACTGGATCTGTTCTGTGTTCGAACGTTGAAGCTGATTAAGATACGTTGCTGCAATATCATAATCGAACAATTTCGACCCGCAAGCCCGATGCAATAAGAACGGAATTGTTATTGTACCTCGGAAGTGGAATCGAAGAAATGGATTGCAATGTGTTCCAATACTGGGAAAATAAAAGGCATTCCTTTCCGGCTATCTACAAAGCTGCAATAAAACTTCTGCCGTTGTTGGCTACATCGGTTCCATCAGAGCGACTTTTTTCACATACTTTGCGATTCCCGAAGCAGTTTAGATCCCGAACGAGTAAATCGTATTACCTTCCTACATAACGTAACATTTTACACATTTAAGAAAGCAAAATAAATACCGCATATTGTTATTTTCCTTCATACAATGTTTTTTTCAAAATTATCGGATTTTGATCCGATATCGATAATTCTACATCCTATATATCGCCGATACCGATATAAGAGTAACATTATATCGTCGATACCGATAAATTATCCTCGTGCACAGCCCTAGTCATAAAACGCATCAGATGCGACACTTTAGAATGCAAGCCGGCGATTAATGCGAGTTGCGTTTTCCAGTTTCGAACACCAATAATTGTGGGGGGGGGGGGGGCTATATTTGGGCAGCATATTGATTTCCCTTTAACTCAATCGATAAAACCGCAACTACAAAGAAACATCATCTGGTGGCTGGGATCGTTTTCTGATCTAGATTTTTTTGATGATGCTGATGATGATGATGATGAGATACTACCATCTATTGTACACTGAAAACAAATCAATAATTTTATTTATTAAAATTTGCACTTAAATTGGTCAATTTTTGCTTCGAATTGAAATCATGTGAGCCAGTATGATATTCATTTGCCGCACATAAATTTTAACACCCGTCACTTAATACACAGGTTCGTTTCCAATGAGACTGATATGGTCGGCACATAATTTTCAATGGAGAGAGAAATGTCATTCAAGTGTGTTTTCACTTTGCCCTATTCTATCCATCTTCGCACTTAAAACTAATTAAAAAACCGGGCGCGAAAAACAAGCAGCAGAAAAACAAAGCGACAGGCCTATCAAAAGCGATTGTTCAGAATGGGAAAGGTGAGACGAAATCCGTATTCGATTGCCTGGAGAAACGTGTTTTGTTTACCTCGATTTTTTTTACAAAATTACAGCATCCGTTGAGGATTTGGAGAAATTTCGAGATTGAATCCTTCAAGGTCGACAAGAAGGAAAAAACGTAAGATCCAGGAAGCCGAAGCCGGTAAGTTATTTATGAAAGCATGAATATTCTGGATTTTTGATCGATTTGTTTTTATAGTTGTGAAGCGGCCGAAGCAAAGCGATGATGAAGAAAATGGTCAACTGGAGGAAGATGGTGATGCTGAAGAACAAGAAGCGTCTCCAGTTGGAAGCAGCAGTGCATACAAGATACTGCTATGTAATCAGGAATTCGATTCGCTTCGTGGTAAGGTGTCGGACAATACGTTGAAGGCGATCGCAGAACTGGGATTCACAAAAATGACCGACATTCAAGCTAAAGCCATTCCACCGCTGCCTAAGGGGCGTGATTTGATTGGTTCTGCCAATACTGGCAGTGGTAAAACGTTGGCGTTTTGAGTTCCGGCTGTGGAGTTGATTTATAAGTTGCAGATCAAACCACGAAATGGAACCGGGGTGATTATCATTTCTCCCATGCAGGAGCTGGCGATGCAAATTTTCGGAGTATTGAAGGAACTGTGTATATTTTGTTTATTTTGAATATTTCAGATCTGCCGAGTATTTTTTATATACAAATAAAACTTCTTTCATTCACTCATTTTATTTTATTACATGAAAAGATACAAAAAATCCAATACTAACATTTTTATGATAAAATAAAATCCATGCACCTTTTCACATAAAACTTATTACAAAACTCATTTGAATTTTGCTAGGACAGGTTAATGCAATCCATGTACACTATAATTAATATCTATTCAGCTGTTGCACTTAAAGACTATATATTTATGGCACATATGGTTGATTACTCTATGGGTCATGAATAGTATTTGACCACATTTAATAAAAAATAAGTGCAGCATGAATACAGAGCAATAACTTTGCACTTTGCCCAAATCTATAGGTGATTGCACTTAAATATGAGGTGCATTGTTTTTTGAGTGTAGCAAGGTAACTTTCCATAGCAGTGGAATAATCTGAAAAACGATTTGATCAGGATTCTACTGTTGTTTGTGATCTTCAAGCTCCTGTATGAAGGGCCAAAAACGTTTGGGCGGGCCCGTAAGCAGAGACACTTACGCGTAACCCGCGAATAAAGGGAAGAGAATCTCCTTCCAAAAGCAAGTTCACACAAACAGCATTAGAGTCGAGCCCTCGATTGACAGAATAAACCCAATAGATGGGGTCGAAGAGCCCGCCCTCGTTCCACGAAATGTTAACAATAGGGAGGAGGCAGTCCCATGCTCCCTATCCAAATCGTTTCAATTGGGTGCCCTGATGGTCCCTCCCTTTTCCCGTTGTATATTATGTCGATATGATGATATTCAGTATATTTTGTAATGGTCATTTGATTGCTTACCTTGTGTTAGAAAATTTGTCTGAAAGTAAAATTGGTTAGGGTTTATACCGTTCTTGATTGCTCTGTGATGTCTCGATGTTACTGCATTTGAAGAGTTGACTTTAGGATGACGATATGATATTGCTCGTGGTCATAGAATAGGAAAGAGAAAAGAAAGGAAAAGGGATTAATGATTGGTAACACGCTATGTGCATGTCAGTTTTTAATGGTGATATTCTCACAATGGCCGTTCAGAATGGTTCGACGGATGCATATGAGAGATCATTCCCGTTGAGTTTTCGCTCGTTTACTCAATTCCATCATGTTTGGTTTTAGAATACAAGAAACGTTTTACAACGTGCTTCATTTGGGAATAACAGGGCAATGATCCCCCATCGCATCTTCAAGTGATCATTACAAGCTGTCCATTTGGTTCTGGCACTTTTGGACGTTGATGGGGCAGCCGATTCACACTCGAAATCTGCCGCGACCGACTCGACAGAACGCGCCCATACCCCTTTCTGAACCGAAGGGCAGGGTTTTCTGATCTAGATTTTTTTTTTTTTTTTTTTTTTTTTTTTTTTTTTAGCAAAAACAGAAACACCCTGGACATAGGGTATAATTCTGATTACCATACCATCATACTAATGCAAAAATGGTATTGACATAGAAAGGTCTCGAATAATTACTGAAGAAGTGCATTTAGAACAAGTGAAGAGCAATCAACAAGCTAAGACTTGTATAATAAGGTAGGATCATACATTAAACTGCAAAGCAGAGGTAAATCAACATTCCACAAGAGATATAAGCAAGGTTTTATTGAAAAATAAAATGACAAAGCATCGATACACAATTATCAAATACAGACATTACAAAGATACATTACAACTCTAATTTGTCTCGAACTATGAATTTTTTCAACTCCGTCCATAATCTTTTGATAACATTCATCCATTGCTCAACGTAACTGACTTCTATAATTTCTATGTGGAATTGCTGCCCATAACAAATGGCTAACAAGTGGTCATCATTCACCAGCACTGTAATGACAAGCAGTAACGCAGCCATCACCATCATACAAACGGTCAAATAATATTCCAACGGAAATTTCCGTTTGGGCGTTTCATAACTGCTGCAGATGTCAACGGAACTACAACGGCAGCAAATTTTCGTTAGTTTATCACCCTCGCGGCCTGTTGAACTGAGCTTGTTGTTTTCCTCGTGAATGTAGTTAACTATAGCCTGGTTGAATATATTGTCTCCGACCTTGACACTGGATGGTATGTTGGATGAAATTTCCGAATTTGGAACACTGGATGGATGCTGGATGAAATTGGATGGATGCTGGATGAAATTTCCGAACACTGGATGGATGCTGGATGAAATTTCCGAATTACCTCGCTGCAAGATATCTTGGCTGACTTGTCTGAAAGTTAAATCTCCGTTACGAGTTTGGTCTTGTTTGATCTTGTCATGAAAAATACTTACTCCTTTGGCAAACGGTCTTCAGGAATAGCTGCTGATTGAGTTATTTCAGTTGTTTGCACAACTACCGGGCACTTATCTTTGGAAAAGGATTTGTTCACGATGCGACCGTCTAAATTGAAAACTGCTGCGCGAGGTACAGCAGTCGGTGGCTTCAAAGAGTCGACTGATCGTATTTTGCGGGACTTGGGTCGATGAATTTTAGATGGCGTCTGAACAGGCTGGCGTTTGGCGACACTTGTCTCTACAGTGGCTGATCTGAAATTATCTAGTTTGTGGGTAGGTTGAACACGGAAAGTTTACATTCAGTAGAACTCTACTTACTTTTTTGGACCAACCATTGCAATTCTCTTCGCTGACCAGTAAACAAATGTCAAATGAACACCTAATAAAAGCAACGATTGCTGAGATGATTTTTTGTTAATCTAGCAATTTGTTTAGCCTACTTGACTATAATAGGTTAGTATGCCTACACCCAATAAAAAAAATAACATGATCAGTGGAAAATATCCACTAGAAATTCACATGTTACGTTCTCCTTGTTGTAATGATCGTTAGAATCGTCCAAACCCGTTGATCGTCAATACATGATAAACGATAAAAGACAAAACGATATATACTGTATCGGTAGTTGGAAGATGAATAAATACGATTGTGCAGTTGATTAGACCTTTGACTGTAGACCAAGGACGTGTTTTATATTATCTTTTTAGCAAGTACCGAAACGGCTAATGTATATATTTTATATGGTGTGGATTCAATAGTGGCGACGAGGATGGGATTTTTATCCAAGGTTCAAGAAAACGGAGATAGTGCAGAAAGAATAGTGCATGTACGAAATCACAGCGGCAGAAGGATAGAGTTTTAATCATACCGGGCCGTGAGTGAATTTAACAGAACAAATACAACGCAAATTTGATTTCTGAAAATTAAAACAAGAAAAACGTACTTTAAACCGTGACGGTGGGAGCTGTGTGACAGCGTAATTTATAAATTATTTTTTTTTAAATCGACGAGTGGTTATTACAGCCGTTGTTATATATCTGGCTTCAGTGAATTCGCCATTTCGCAAAAAAAAAAATTAGTAAGAAGATCATTTCGAGCAGCAAGTGTATTTTGTGTGCTTGAGAAAAGGCCTATCCTGTGGCAGCCATTGTAGTTTATGGGCATTTGTGAGATACAGAAGGAGTGTAGAAATTTGATGTGCAACGCAAACAGGCTCTGATTGGGTGAGTGAATTGCAGACGAACTTTTCAACGGTGAGATACAACTGGTGAATATTGAGAGCAGAAAGAGACGGCGAGAGCTGGGTGGTTACGAATAACGAGTCGACGAGCTTTGTGAAGTTTGACTGACAGTATACCATCGGTAGCAAGTGACCGAGATTTAGCGGTATCACCATACAGTAAGATCACAAAGAGTTCACGTAAATCATTCCACGTGTTTACCAAATTTTCCTGTTTTAATTGGTTAATTGGTAGTATTGACCACTTTGTGCATGGTTCCAGTTTTTTCTAAATATATGGAACGTACCTATACCGCAATATTATTTAAAGCAAACAAAATATCCATATATGGATATTTTGTTTGCTTTAAATAATATTGCGGTTGGTACAAAGAAAAATCTCTTTATCACTTTGAGTGGCCCTGTCATTTTCGTCGAAATAAAACTTATTTATCCTTAAACTGACATTGGGGAAATCGACTATACTCAAATGATAGCTAAACTAAGAGAGCGTTTGGATAAAACAACCCAATATGATGTACAGACACAAATTTAGTGCGCGGGGTCAGGGTGTTGATGAACCAGCCGAAAATTATGCTCTAGCATTGAAATTGTTAGCTAGTCAATGTGGCTTTAGGACACATACAAATGAAGCGATTAAAGATAGGATTGTGTTTGGTTTGCTTGATGATGATGATGATGATTTAAAACACAAACTTCTAATGAAGGACAATATGACAGTGGAAGAGGTGGAACAAATTGTAGTGAGAACGGAATTGGCTAAGCTTAGGGCTAAAGAAATGAGTGAATTGAATGTAGGCCAATTTCAAGTGGTTATACGAGGCGTTATCGCAGTCGTAGCAGGAGTGCGAGTAGAGAGCGAGAAAATGGGCAGTTCAATGCGAGGTACGGTGATAACAATAAATATGATCGTACAAATTATTATGATGATATACCGGAAAGTTACCAAGATAAACGCGGATACGGATCGAGATCACATACAAGTGTCTTTGCAACTACACTAAGGTTTTTTTTGCACGGGGGATACGTTCCACTTTTAGTATGGAACCGTGTAAAAACAGACTAAATAGAGTTGATAAATTCACATGCTTATACATTTTATATTGCTTCGATTTTGTTTGTATGCACCGAGGCAAATTTCCGTACATCCTTTATGTGTGAAACTACATAATTTTTTGCAATTTGACTCGACAAATAAAACATATGTGAGAACAACATATAACCTATGCAGTTTCTCGCAAATAAAAGCTATATGAGAAACGAAATAAAATTCATTTGCTCTGACAAATAACATTTAAGTGTGAGGTTTATATTTTTTATTTCAGTGCACTATAACGTTTATGTGTCGGATGCTAATAAAATTTATGTGTGGGGTTATAAATTTCATGTCAATGTGCTATAAAATTTATGTGTATGATTCAAATGAAATTCATAGGTTTAACAATAACGTGTACGTGCCAGATGTATTAATTATATTATTATATTTTTCACACATTATAATACATATATTCTTCCCGGACTTCCCCTTCCGGCATGGCTTGTTCCTCTATGTTTTTTTCCGTACATCCTCTCGTACATCCCAGTACGTCCTCCACCTGTGGTGATTTTTTTCATTGAAAACAATGGAGAATGGAATAATTGTTTCATAATTTATGTATATAAAACAAACAAATACCTTCAAAAAGTCCAGGAGTTGTACTGGAAGATCTAAAAAAATGTCTTCTGTCGCCATCTTGACTGCGTGCACTCACACATCAAAAGTATGTGTCGAAATCACATAATTTTTAACTATAAGATGCGAACTATAAATGTTATGGGAGCTCACACATAACAAATATTTGAAGCGCCTATACGTGTTATGGGGAAGTTTATATAAGGTAAAGGTAGCATTATAATTTATATGTCTATGTGAATATCAATAAAATGTGGATTATCGTATAAAAAGTATGTGCTCTTATCAAATAAATTTTAAGTATACAATTTTATTAGTGTGCGTTACCTTGCCACGCAAAGTTCAAAATACAGTTTTTAAAATTTTGAGTATTTACACCAAAAATTGTGAATTTTTTGAAAAACTGCTATATGTTCACTTTTGGCCCAAAACGTAAAATGTGATTTGAATTTGGTCGATAAGTTGTTCCGTTCTGGAGTTATCGCCGAAAACAATCCGTGTAAAAAAACCGTGTAAAAAAAAAAACCTTAGTGCAAAAAGAGAGGTCATGTGAAACGCAATTGTTTTCAGTTACAAAATCGTAAATCTGTGAATTTTATGAGCGAGGAACAGCAAGGTACGTATGATTTCAAACGTTTATGGCTGGAACATTCAGATGATGAAAGCACTGATTATCCGTGTATGATGATATCAGCAAAAAGTTTCAGTGAACCTTGCATCGTACATGTTTTAGTTGAAACAACTAAATTAAATATGGAAATCGATTACGGTGCGGCTGTTTCGGTTATCGGCCGTAGAACTTATCGGAAATATTTTGAGCATATAAAGGTTACACATTGCAATAGCCGTTTGGTTGTAGTCAATGGGCAGCATTTTAATATTTTTGGACAGATTTTGGTGAAAGTTTCTTTTAACAAAATGCAACATCAGGTATCCTTGATTATACTTGACGGGACAAGAAGTTTCGTTCCGCTGTTTGGAAGAAACTGGCTGGATATATTCTATCCGTACTGGAGAAATAATTTTGGAAATGCAATGAATGTTAATGTTGTTAAGAATGAAGGTCATCAGGCAGTTTATGTGGGTAATATGCGTTTACAATTTCCTAAGATTTGTGACAGAGATTTTTCAAATCCAATAGCAGGGTTCGAGGCAGATCTAGTTCTCAAGGCTGACAGGCCTGTATTTCGCAAAGCATATGAGGTACCATCCATATAGAATCGAGGACAAGGTCATTGACATTTGGATTCCCTAGAAAAGCAGAAAATAATAACACCTATTCAGGTTAGTGAATGGGCGTCTCCTGTTGTGATTGTCCTAAAGAAAGATAACGATATTAAAATGGTTGTTGATTGTCGAGTTTCCATTAACAAACTAATAATTCCGGACACGTACCCTCTTCCAGTAGCCCAGGACATATTTGCACCATTATGCGGGTGTAAATGGTTTTGTTATCTTGACTTGGCGGGGGCGTACACTCAACTTCAACTTTCTGAATGATCCAGGAAATTACTTGTCATAAACACTATTAAGGGGTTGTATACATATAATCGTTTGCCACAGGAAGCAACATCAAGTGCTTCAATTTTACAGAAGATTATGGATCAAATTTGGATTGGTTTGAAGCATGTGAGTTGTTACCTGGATGATGTAATTATTGCTGGAGAAACTAAAGAAGAATGCCAAAGAAATTTATATTTAGTGCTTGTTAGATGGAAAAGGCTAACATAAAGGTCAATATCAAAAAGTGCCCAATTTTTGTCCAATCTCTCAATTATTTGGGGTATTTGATTACGAAAAATGGACTTTAGCGGTATCACCATACAGTAAGATCACAAAGAGTTCACGTATGTCATTCCACGTGTTTACCAAATTTTCCTGTTTTAATGGTTAATTGGTATTGGTGGTTCCAGTTTTTCTAAATATATGGAACGTATACCGCAATATTATTTAAAGCAAACAAAATATCCATATATGGATATTTTGTTTGCTTTAAATAATATTGCGGTTGGTACAAAGAAAAATCTCTTTATCACTTTGAGTGGCCCTGTCATTTTCGACGAAATAAAACTTATTTATCCTTAAACTGACATTGGGGAAATCGACTATACTCAAATGATAGCTAAACTAAGAAAGCGTTTGGATAAAACACAACCCAATATGATGTACAGACACAAATTTAGTGCGCGGGGTCAGGGTGTTGATGAACCAGCCGAAAATTATGCTCTAGCATTGAAATTGTTAGCTTGGGGTATTTGATTACGAAAAATGGACTCCTTCCGTCACCGGAGAAATTATCAACAATAAGGGAAGCTAAAGTTCCAACAGATGTCTCTAGTTTAAAAGCATTTTTAGGTTTGATCAATTTCTATGGGAAATTTGTTCCTCATCTTTCTGCAAAATTAAGTTGCCTATACGCGTTACTGCGTAAGCGGCTTGCGTGAAGCGAGCAAGCCTGATTTGATCAACGCCAATATTTTGGAATTTTATAATCCAAGAATACCGATTATAGTAGTATCTGACGCTTGTAGCTATAGACTTGGGGGTGTCATAGCACATAAAATTGACGAACAAGAAAAGCTGTTTGGACAACGTCGTAAATACGTGCCCTTACCCTAACCACTGTACTGCCTCAACTAGACAATAAGGAATCAATAAAACAGTTTCTCCTATGCCTCCGCCATGGCAGGACGGCCGAACGATCGGTGTTCTTTATTTCGTTTCAAACAACCATACACAACGTAGGATCCCCGCCCGTGCGCGATCAAAAGCCTATAAGTTTTGTGTCTTTCACACTGAATGCAGCACAAAAAACGTACCCAATCTTACACTTGGAGGCTTTGGCTATTGTATGTACTATAAGAAAATTTCATAAATACTTATTCGGACAAGAATTTACTATTTATACGGACCACAAACCTTTACTAGGTATTTTTGGGAAAGATTGTTGTAGCGTCCACGCCGCAAGAAAGAGCTAGAACTAAATATATCCCGCCTTTTTGACAACGAACATCACTTATAACAGCCGACCGATGAGTGAAGAAAACCGCTATGAAGAAGGAAGAACGGCTATAAAACAACAGCGCATCGAAGTATTCAGTTTTGTTTTTTTACGAGCATCCGATCAGGAAAGAAATAATTTAGAAGTGATCCCGACCCAAGGAAAGCAGCAGCAGCAAAACGAAATCAGCTGCCCCGACCCCGACAGCAGCAAAACGAATGCGGCTGTACCAACCGACGAGTAGCAGAGCAGCAGCGCTGCTTGCTACCTACCGTGTGCCACCCAATAGCAAACGATTAGCGGTAGAAAGAAGAAAAATAAAAGAGTTAAGAATTTCCGATTTCCTTCTTTTCACTGTTAATCCCGATCGAACTTGCCCAACCAAGAGTATTCTTACACCCAGTTACAGTCCACACCGAACAATGGTAAAAATCAAATTTGCGTCACTAGATTACAGCGATATGTGATGGAGATGTCCATATATGAATTTGATATTAATATAGACCTTCATCTCAGATGGGAAACGCCGATTTTTGTTTGAAATTTCCTTTGACTGTTCCCAAACAAATAGACAGTGGCAGTATAAGGAGTATTAATTTCTTCGGACCGTTTCCAATTGACTTTTGAGGGTTGAAAAATAATTTTGTACATAGGGATTTTGGTTTCAAAATGGATACATCTGCACAGTATCAACGATAAATGTGCAGGGTTGATTAGTCACATTTGTTTCAAGGGTAATTGTTCACGTTGTGAAATGCGTTTAAAGTAAGTTTGTTTCAGTGTCTTCCGACCTATATGTGATTTTTTATTCTACCTAACTTTGGTTCATATTTTTTAACGATGTAAGAAGGAAAATAAATTAGTCAGTGTTCAGAAGCTCAAGTATCCGATTGTGAATTTTTATTTCCCTTACGTTAATCCCTCTGTTTTATACAGTCCATTTGACTCTTGGTGCTACATTTTTGGTCCAAACGAACCGGATTTGTGGTTGAAATCGACTACAGTCGAAGTGATCGCGTTTCCTAGCGTGGAAATCGCGAAATCGGAAAGTGGAACCGGAAACGAGAAAAGAACGCCATCGAACCGGCGCACACTGTTGCCAAAGGCGTAAAAACGCGATCGAAATTGTTTTGACTCCGAAAACAACGTTTTTTTGCTATAGTTTCTTCTGCAAAGTTTTTTCATAAATTATTTTCCATATTATGATGATAAAAATTTTGATGATTTATCTCCCTAGTAGTGAGAAAAAAAAATATTTTCTAATTATTGCAAATAAAAATAAACTTTATTCGGCAAAGTTATAGCCAATTTAATACAAAACAACTTTGCTGAAGCTCACATATGCCTATCTAGCCCCTTGCCCAGTGAACAAGCGAACGGTACAGTTCGTTCGATCCGCTCTCCGTAGCTTTGGAAGTTTTTCACTAGGTGTTATTACAAGACAAGTCAGTTTCATTTAGTTTTTCTCGATCGCGAGTGAAATTCCGTTTCTGAAGAAGAAAACGTTGTGTGATCTAGCATTGCAACAACGTCATTAATTGCAATTAGCAATATTGCCCCGATCTAGAAGCCATTTTGCTCCGCATCTGTACGGAGCGCACACCAGCGGTCCATTGTGTGTAGCGTGCAGTCGTTCATCTGCTAACCACCACCGACCAACAACATCATCATCATCGTTCAGCTCCACGCCTAGACGGTATACGCGGCCGCTCATCGTCGCTCGGCAGCAGCAGCATATTCGTCGCCCGTCTGCAGTAGATCAGTGATACATATAAGATAAGTTTTTTATTAGTATATAAGATAAGGTTTTGTTTCTCGCTCTTGTGTGTGTGTGTGTGAGTGTGGAGAGTGACTGAGAGTGTGTGAGTGTGTGTGCTTAGGTTTAATTTGTGTATCTGTGATTGATTGTAGATAATCACGTTAGTGGTTGAGCGCCACAAGCTCCCACAAGCGAGCCATGGATGATTTATCGGAAGATGAATCATCTATGGCGCAAAATGATGGGGTAGCTCTCAAAACTACCCGATCGCGTGCTTATCCAGATAGTTCATCTGGTCCTTGGGTTGTCTATTTTCGGCCCAAAACGAAACCTCTCAACATTTACCAGATTTCAAACGATCTGACGAAACGATTCTCGGCCGTGACCGAGATAATTAAGGTGAGACACAATAAATTAAAAGTCGTTGTGTCCAGCCTCAAGCAAGCTAACGAAATTGCTGTCTCTCAATTTTTACGCTGGAGTATTTAGTGTACATCCCAGCTCGAGGTATTGAGATAGAAGGTGTGGTCTCCGAAGCGAGTTTGACCCCGAGATCCTGTTGAAGCAGGGGTTGGTCGATTCAAGAACCCTCTGCTTCCTTCAGTCAAGATACTCGATGTGCGAAAAACTAGGCACCGTATCGATCACTAAGGGTGAAAAGCAATTTACCCCTCAGACTCGTTTCGTGTGACTTTTTCTGGTTCAGCCCTCCTCAATACGTCGAGTTGGGAAAACTTCGACTACCTGTGCGGTTGTTTGTACCTCGGGTCATGATCTGCGAAAAGTGCAAGCAGATGGGACATACGACCTCCCATTGCAGCAATAAGGCACGCTGCTCTAACTGCGGGGAGAAGCACGAGGATGGCGCCTGTGCAGACAGCACACCAAAATGCGCTTTCTGCAAGGAAACTCCTCCACATGCTCTCTCATCTTGCCCGGCGTACAAACAACGCGGGGAAAAATTAGAACGCTCGCTAAAACAGCGTTCCAGGCAATCTTTCGCCGAAATGGTGAAAAAGCCTCACCATCACCCAATGTCAATACAAATCCTTTGCTCCTCTGTCAGATGACGAGTCTGACTTTGATTTGGCTGAAGAGGGAACATCATTCAGCTTTCCGGAAGGTGCTTCACGGAAGCGAAGACGCGTCCGCCCACGGAAAGTTGCTGAACCGGAGCCCAAAACCAGCTTGCCCAATTCAAGGAGAGGTGGAAAAAAGGAAAATCCTAGTCCACCTGGTTTTCGTAGTACTAACTACAGCCAGGACTTTCCATCTCTCCCGGGGACATCCAAAACTCCTGAAGCCCCAATTTTAAGAACAGAAGCCCCTCCTCTAGTGGGCTGTTCTCATTTGATGACATTGCCGAAGGTATCTTTGAGTACCTCGAAATTTCTGACCCTCTCAAAAGCATTGTTATGGCAATGCTTCCCACTGTGAAAACTTTTTGCAGAAATTAACATTAAAGTGGCCCATCCTTGCAGCTATCATTTCCTTCGATGGATAATTTTCCAAATGAGGTCGGGGATTTGATCACTGTTCTACAGTGGAATTGTCGAAGTTTGATTCCTAAATTGGAATCTTTAAATTTTTAGCTCACACTACCGGTTGTGATGCATTCGCTCTTTGTGAAACATGGCTCTCTTCCGAAATCGATCTTCCGATTCATGATTTCAATATAATTCGTCTTGATCGTGAGGATTCACGTGGAGGAGGAGTACTTTGGGTATCAAAAGTGCTACTCCTTCTATAGAGTGAATTTTCCTCCTATTCCAGGTATTGAAGTTGTCGCATGTCAGGCTGTTATTAAAAATAAAAGCCTTTGCATTGTTTCCGTTTATATTCCTCCAAGAGCCTCCATTAACCGAAAACAACTCTCAGATGTTTGTTCGGTTCTTCCTGCTCCGCGGTTGGTCATGGGAGATTTTAACTCTCACGGAACAGGCTGGGGAGAACTGTACGATGACAACCGGTCTTCCCTGATATATGACCTCTGTGACAACTTCAATATGACAGTTCTTAACAATGGAGAAGTAACACGTTTGGCTGGTACATCCTCAGTTGGCAGTAGATTAGACCTCACACTTTGTTCGAATTCATTATCGTTGGATTGCACATGGAATGTGATTCAAGATCCCACGGTAGTGATCACTTGCCCATAAAAATTTCGGTTGCCACCGGGTTCAATCCGTCGAAATCTGTCAACGTCACGTATGATCTTACCCGTCAGCATCGATTGGACAAAGTTTAGGACAGCAGTAGAT